>JAIQCU010000548.1:22500-44134 GCA_022114935.1 Leptestheria dahalacensis | reverse complement strand
AGATAGATACTGATTGACATGTAATCAAACATATGGACAGACAGATATTTAGATCGATCGATAGAAAGTCGAATACATAGATAGATGGATGGTTGAATAGACAGATGGATAGGTGGACAGAAGGATGGATAGTTAGATGAACAGACAGGTAGAAGATAGGTCGAAAGGTATATAGGTGTATCGACAGACAGACAAACAGGCAGAGAGATAGAGAGATAGACAGGTGGATACTGATAGACATGTAATCAAACAGATAGATAGACAGACAGATGATTAGATTGATCGATAGACAGATGGATGGACAGACAGATGGATAGATGGACAGATAGACGGATGTAGACAGATCGATAGAAGAGTAGATAGATAAATGGGTAGATCGACAAACCGACAGACAGATAGACATATAGATACTTAGATAGTTAGATATTGATAGACATGTAATTAGATTTACAATAGACCGGTAAAGAGTAATTAATTCTCTTTCTATCATTCAACAATAAACAGATGATCGAAATAAAAATAAAATTCAAATTGTCTAGCATATATTTTTCTCTATATCAAATTTATTTAATTTTATACCAATACTATATTATACATATTTTATTTACACAACAGTTTCTTATTATATTATAATGTATATTATTATTGTACATTTAAGTTATACGATCTATCATCTGATTGGGCTGAAAATAGGCCAATCCACAAAACTTACCAAAGGACTAGTGACGATTAACGTTCTGTTCTGCAGACTCTCGATGACCTGGCTGTGAATGACTTCGTGCAGGTGGGTGAAATTGGCCCCGTCCAGCGAGTTCCACGTGCCCAGCGATTTCAGACCGTCCTGGTTGAGCTGGACAATGTCCAGGTGGAAGCGCGTCCGAAGGCCGTGAGCGTCAAACCGGATCGGTCCAGTCAAACCCTCCATTTCCACCTGTCGGCAATCAGCAAAATGAAAACATTCAGTCAGTTGGCTAACCACTAGTTCGCTAGTTTGATGCGTTAGTCATACCTTTAGTTAACTAACTTGAAAGTTCAAGTAGCAAACGCTCAATTAACTTCAGCATTAGCAGCGTTAGTAAAATAGCTTGGTTAGTTCGCTGCTATCAGGTAGCCTCTAGCTAGTCATTTAGTCTCATACGTTTTTAGCTGCTAAGGCTTGCTTATGAAGAGTGATGATTAAAACGATTAGCAAACTAGTTGCGTAAGTAGTCCAGCTAGCCACATTACTAACACCCAAGTTCTTTTAAAAAGCCCTAGCACAGTAGTGGCAAACTAAGCTAGCTGCTGAACTAACATGAACACGTAAACTCAAATAGCCATAAAATTAGCAATTAAAATGAATTAGCAAATTAGTTGTACTAGTTAGTTAGTCTTTCCAACTATCATGTCAAATTTAATAGCTATTACATAGACTGGCTAACTAAAGTACTAGCAAGCTAGTTATAGACTGCTAATAGTCAGTACGGTGAGTTTACTTGTTACAGTTAATCTAATTAAAGTTAGTTAACTTTAGGTTAATATGACAATAGGTTAACCAATAGAGACTAGAATGGGTAACCATTTTCATGTAATTCATGAGGCTGTCGCCATGGGTCCACGTATCGGATCCTTCGCAGCTGAGGGACTGAACGGTGACTTCCCGACCGCGGTCCAGCTCGTGCAAGGCTTTGGCGTAGAGCTGCACGGCGTCGTAGACTAAGGCTGTCTCCGTCTGAAATATCGTTAATAGCCTGCTCACTTTCGTGTATGATAGACAGGCAGACAGTTAAATATTTAGATAGATGATGAGATAGATAAGCAGACAGAAAGATAGACTGACAGACGAATGGATAGATAGATACATGATGAGATATTTAGGCAGGCAGAAAGATCGACTGACAGACGAATGGATAAATAGATAGATAGATGATGAGATAGACAGGCAGGCAGAAAGATAGACTGACAGACGAATGGATAGATACATAGATGATAAGAAGATAGATATATAGATAAATAGGTATATAGATGGTGAGATAGACAGACCCAACGGTAGACTGACAGACGGATAAATAGACAGATAGATAGATAGGTAGTCAGATAGATAGTTGTATGGATAGATTGCTTAGTTAGATAGCTAGCTGTACAGACAGATAGATAGTTAAATAGATAGACAGATAGATAGATAGTCAGACAGATTGTTGGATAGATAGATAGCTAGCTAGATAGCTAGCTGGGCAAGATAGATAGATAGATAGTCAGACAGATTGCTGGATAGATAGATAGAAAGATAGACAGGCAGATCCACGGTGAGACAGACAGACAGAACTATAGATTGACAGATGAATAGATACGTTTAATTAGTAAGACTGGTCTGCTTATTGATAAAACTAACTACAAATCTAATTATAAATTACAGGACTCGATAGGAAAATAACGATGACGGTGTAGCTAAATCAAATGAAAGTAGTGGAATTTATCAAATTTCAACTAATGGTTAAATATTTTGCCTATTTCATCTTATCAAAATTAATCGACTGAATTACTTTGAGATTCTTGGCAGTGAACTGCAAATTGCGACCGTAGCGAGTTTCGCCGTAGACCCACTCGTTGACGACACCGACGACATCGGCGTTGCCGGGATCGACCATCCGAAGTCCCGTGATATTGGTGCCGGCGTACTTGTAATCGTCCATATCCACTGTGTGCAAGTCCTTTATTCCAAATATTACTTAATCAAATTATAATTACCAAATTAAGTTTTTCGAATGAAATACAAAAGGTCGGTTATAATAATACAATCTATATCAAATGCGTCATTATCGTTGAATCGATTGCGTAAACGTAACAAGTCGTTACAGACAATTTAGATATGAATAGGCTCTCACCAAAGATGTAATAAAATAGGATTGTTTGGCCGTGACCAGTCCGACTTGCATCGCCTGCTTCATCACAGTCGATATCTTTTCGGTGGAACAGTCCAGGACGATCCTGCGCTCCTCTTTGCGCTTCATCTCTTTCAATAACGGCCTGGATAGTTAATATTCCATCGATTATTCCAATTCCCGTTTGTTTTTAGACAGTAAGTCACATTATAATATTGTTAATTCAGTTAAAATTAATGTATGTTAGAATTACTTGCCATGACTTTCCTGTAACAAGCATGGCTTTCTATATTTCGGCTTTATAGATAGGTAGGCAGATGGACGGATGGATAGATAGATAGATAGACAAATAAACAGGTAGTTAGAAAGATGGATGGATACTCAGACAGACAGATAGGAAGAAACATAGACAGATAGATAGATGGATAGACAGATAGATAGATAGATGGGTAGAAAGATAGATAGACAGATAGATAGATAAAAAGACAGACAGATTGATAGATTGACAGACCGATAGACAGACAGATAGGTAGATAGATTGTTAGATAAAATGACAGAAGGACAGACAGATAGATAGATACATAGATAGACAGATAGATAGATAGATGGATAGATAGATAGATAGACAGATATACAGACAGGTAGATAGATAGATACATAGACAGATATACAGACAGGTAGATAGATAGATAAATAGATAAATAGACAAACAGATGGATAGATAGTTAGATAGATAGATAGATAGACAGATATACAGACAAGTAGATAGATAGATACATAGACAGATATACAGACAGGTAGATAGATAGATAAATAGACAGACAGATGGATAGATAGTTAGATAGATAGATAGATAGATAGTCAGACAGATGGACGGATAGACCGATAGATAGAAAGACAGAATTGCATGTGTGTATACGTATGTATATATATATATATATATATACACACACACACACTTAATACTTTAAATTAGTACGTTACTGGTTTATTTATAAATAAATTTTTTTCACGCTTGGTTGATTGGAACTCGGTGCGGGTTCGCGCCGGATGACTCTCGTTTTCAAAAATAGAAATAACCTGAAGTCGTCGCCCTCGTTTAAACGTCGGACCGTAATTGAAAATCCCGGCTCCGTGGAGAGACCGAGGAGGTCCTGCAGGCGCACCAGACTGTCCTCGTCCTCGTAGAGAATCGTGAAGCTCTTCCACGACCAAGCGATGATCACATCCAAATAGGCCTGAAAATTACAAACATTTGGAATAACACGGGAGCAGATAGATAGATAGACAATTACATTGATAGATAGATAGATAGATAGATATAGAAAGATGGATAGATAGATAGGTAGATAGATAGGTAGACAGACAGATAGATAGATAGATAGATAGATAGATAGATAGATAGATAGATAGATAGATAGATAGATAGATAGATAGATATAGAAAGATAGATAGATAGATAGGTAGATAGATAGGTAGATAGATAGGTAGACAGACAGACAGACAGATAGATAGATAGACAAATAGATAGATGGATAGATAGATAGACAGATAGATAGATAAGTAGGTAGCTAAACAGACTGACAGAAAGTCAGACAGAAAGACAGACAGACCGATAGATAGTCAGACAGACAGATAGATAGACAGACTGATAGACAGACAGACAACTTCATAATAGTAAGGATAACAATGATTTGTTTTTACAATGTAATATGATAGAATCAATGCTTACCTTGCTGAGAGACGCAGGATGCGGATGAAGGTTGATGGAGAATTCCGGCCGCCGGAGGCTCGAGTCCCAGCGCGTCTCGATGTGAGGCACCTCGACGGCATCGCACATGGATTGCACATGTCCAGCGGTGATTGGCGAATTGGGGCCCAGGATAGCCGTGACTCCGGTGCGGAACATTGTGCAAACTGCAGTATCAACGACTTAATCAATTTGCTTGTTCGTTACTGTGCTTGTTCCTTTCAAAGTGTGTAAGATTCCTCAGACTGTTGTTTGTTCGTAGGTTGATAGTTAAAATGTTTGTTTGTTGGATTGTTGGCCTGCTATTATTGTTTGTTCAGCATCTAGCTTGACTGATTCTTTGTTTGTTAGCTTTGTTTGCTTGTTCGTTCCAAGTGCGCAAGATTCCTCAGCTGCTGTGTGTTTGTCGGTTGTTAGTTAATGAGTTATGTTTGTTTGTTTGTTCTTCAGTGATTGGTTGTCCTGGTAAGATTCTTTTATTATTGAATTTTGTTTGATCCTCTGGTTGTTCGATCGTCTGATTGTTTGTTTAAGTTAAATTGTTTGTTGGTAGTTCCCTTTGTTTTGTTCGCTTATTGTTTGTTTGCTTGTTCGTTGGATCTTTTTTCTAACAAATGAGCTTCACTGAATCTCCTTGGTTGTTTGTTTAGTTTTTTGTTTGTTTGTTCAGTCTAGTTATTATTGAATCGTCTGCGATTCGATTGTCTGTTCGTCAATTTGCTTGTTCCGTTCGTAGTTTTTCGTTGAATCGCCTGTTTGTGATTTCTCCTAATTTCTGCTTGTTCGTTCGTTCACTCATTGCTTGTTCCACGTCAAGATTTCGTCACTGTTTACTGTTAACCAACACTGAGGGTAAGAATAAGTTAACTTTAGAGGAATAGGTTTTGTTTGTTTGTTTAAATGCTTGTTCGAACCTCTTTTAGCCGCGTGAAAGGAATCGTGCGCAGCGGATAGCTTCTCGATGTTTCCGATCAATCTGGTCCGGGGTAAAGCCAATCGGTTCGAGTTAACCTTCTCCACCGAGTACCGGAAGGCCACTTCATCCAGCGGATTACGTCCGTCGAAAAATCCACCTGCAAACAAACAAACAAGCAAACAAACAAAATTTACTACTGCTGTTCCTACTGGGTTTTAATGTACTGCATGAATGAACAAACATAGTGAAGGAACAAACAAAATATTATAGGACTAACAGGGATACATCAAAATGTCAATCCACAAACAAACAATTAAACAAACAAACATGCAAACAAAACCAACAAGCATTTGAACAAACAACCAATCAATCATACAAACAAGCAAACATGAATCAAACGAACATACAAACAAACTATCAACCAAACGAAATTGACGAACAAGCAAAACTAACAAGCATTCTAACAAACAGTCGACCACACGAAATCGACAAACAAACAAGACAGTCAAACAAACAATCACACAGACATACAAAAAAACTAACAAGCACACAAACAAACAATCTTCCAAACGAAATCAACGGCAAACAAACAATCATACAAACAAACAAACAAGCAAACATAAATCAAACAAACATACTAACAAACAGTTAACCTCACGAAATCGACAAACAAACAAACAATCAAACAGACACAAACAAACAATCTTCCAAACGAAATCACGAACAAACAAACAAACAATCATACAAACAAACAACCAAACAAACAATCATACAAACAATCATACAAACAAACGGAACCAACAAACATACAAACCAGCAACACACAAAATCGCCCTTCACATTTCAACCAAAACCAGGTAACCAAACCTACCAATGCGAATCTGATCCGGTAGCCCGTTAATCCGGATACTCAACATCCCAAAGACCACAACACATACTAGGCCAAACTTCATCATCATATCTGTTTATCTTCCAAAGACCGGACAAAATCCTCGTTAAATCAAATCCAGTCGACACATCTCGTCAGTGTCACTTTCAAGACTGAAGACTCACACTCCGCAGGGGTGAGGACACACACACACACACACACACTCCAGGGTTAATTTGGGACGCCAGCCGAAGCTAACGATCTAAAAATAAAACACATACTTGGCATAATTCAAGCAACCAATCCCAAAAAAAAATCAATTTAAACATTAACCACCAATAGGAAAATTCCAATCATTTCCTTATTTTCTCTATTTAAAAAAACTTAAAAAATAGGGAAAATGGGTAACCTGATGAGGATGTGTGTGGAACTTTAAAAACCCCACATGTTATCACACACGGGGCTTCAGTTTGTTTTCAAGGGAAGACGATCCGGTCAAAGAATGGAGACGCCCTGCAGTTTTCTTACGAAGGTTGTATTTTTCCTTTTCTGTTTAAATCCTTAGCTTTGTTTAACTTGTACACCGAGATTCTTATTCTGCTTTTCAAATTAAACATTGAGATTTTTATAAATGAGAATACAACCCCCCCAAAAAAAGGGACAAATACGCAAAGATATGGACAGAATGACAGAGATTTTGCCATCAAATTTCGACCAAATTTCGATTAAAATTTCGCAATTAAAAATTAAAGTACAATTAAATTGTGCAGTGATAAAGATTATACAATGGGAAGGGAGGGAACAACACCAGAGAGGATAGAGAGATTCATAACGCCAAACGAAGGGCTTTGCTCCTTGAATTGTCTTCAGTGTCCTCCCCATTTGGCCTTTTGGGCAAAGATGTCGGCCCGCAGGTTCTGCGCGAAACAGATGCCCAGAATCTGTCGCGAATTCAAAAAGGTAATCGCAATTAATTTAATTAATATCATTTATTTATGATGTGCATTTAATTTCAGTGCAAATTCTGAAAATTACTTGTTTTTAAAATATATACCTAATTAGTTAATACTGAGGTACTGATTGGATAATTATAATTAATTAGAAACGGATTCGTCCATATAGATTACTGTAATAAAACGTAATTGACTAACGTAGCAGTTTAACTGGTTAATTTAATTCATTCATTAAAGGTTTTAAGTTACAGATGAACGTGTATCATTCATCTCTCGATCAGTTCAAATCTAATTGAATTAAGTTAATAATCTAGGCGAATTATGTCGTTAATTAGCAAAGAAAATTAATTATCAAAAATTTCCAATAAAATTCTAGTTTTACCATCAAATCAGTTTAAATGAATTAAATTAAATTCAAATAATGGTCACTAAACAACATGCCAGCCAATTAAAGTTAATTCAATTAACTTAGATCCAATCATAGTCAACTTAAACCAGCTTACCTGCCCTTCAGGTAGACTACTGACCTTTAGCTTTTTAACATTCCACATTAAAATTTAAAAAGCCAAAAAGAATAGCAAATAGAGAATACAATGAAACTAACGCGTTGAACACTTACCTGCATGAAGGCAATACCAACGCCCACTCCGGCCACAACCAGCAAATTCCTCTCGAGCCACTCTTCTCCGGCCTGCAGGCATCCCTTGTCGTTGATGATCTTGGCCACTTCGTAATTCTTAACGCGTTTCACGATTCAATTAACTAACTTTCAACATCCTAACTATGTTCTTAATTGTTAACTTCTCACTGATTTTCGATTCAAGATTGCTGCCCAAGACCCTAAAGCAAAGCACCAAGCAAGCGCAAACTACTTACTATCAACTACTTATTACCAAGCACTATGAAGCAACGGAAAAGAAGCTCAGACCACTTACCTTTTCTATGTTTTCACGGTTAGTTTTACTACTTTTTTCCCCAGTATATAGTTAAAATAGTCCTCAATAAAAGTAGTTTGAAGTAGTTTTAAAGTAGTCAATCTTAGTTCACAGTAGTCCAAATAATTAGAAAAATACTTAGTAGTAGTAGTTCAACGTAGTTCAAGCTAGTTACAAGTAGTTAAGTAGTTTAAAGTAATTGAAATTTAGCCTAGAGTAGTTCCAAGTAGTTCAAAATAGTTACGGGCACTTCAAAGTAGTTCAAAAAAGTTCAACATAGTTCAGAAGATACTTAACTACCTTAGATTGTATTACAAAAGTAGTTATAAGGTAGTTCAAGGTAGTTTACAGTAGTTAATAAAGTAGTTATCAAAGTAATTAATAAAATAGTTACAAGTAGTAACAAAGTAGCTCAGGTAGATTGAATATTTAGTCAAAAGTAGTTTCAAGTAACTGAAATTTTGCTCAGACTAGTTCAAAGTATTTAAAAAAAACAGTTAAAAAAAGTAGTTGTGAAGTAATTAAAAAGTAGTTAAAAAGGTAGTTTGGGTAGTTAGATTTCCTGTAATCACCTGTAAAATAGCAATGCCCACGGCTACACCAGCCACCGGGATGAGATTAGCTTCAACCCATTCCTCGCCCGCCCGTAAGCAGCCGCGCTCGTACACCACCGAACTACGGTCACCAGGCTAACGGATTTCAATAAGAGAGAACAAACTGTGAGATAGATGAGATTTCCGAGCCCTTTTCAAGATTTAATTTAACAATTATAGACGTGTAATTTTAAGTTGATATAATTAGTTATTTGTAATTCAGTTGGTTGCAGATTAGCTGGTAATTTTTTAATAACTATATAACTTAACTCAGTTAGAATAAGTGCAATTTCACTGGTCCAAATCTGATGTGTTGGCTTATAGTTATACGAAAGACAGACTGACAGATGTATGGATAGATAGATAGGAAGATAGATAGACAGGTAAGTAGGTATAGAGATCGATAGCTAATCAGATAGAAAGATAGATAGATAAATAAATAGAGAAAAATAGACTGATAGACAGACATAGAGAGAGAGATAGGTATAGATGATAGCCGGATGGACAGATAGATAAATAGACCGATGGATAGACAGATAAATAGCTAAAGATAGTTAGATATAGATGGATGACGGACGGACAGATAGATAACTAGACCGATGGACAGACAGACAGATGGACAGATGGTTAGACAGATAGATAGAGACTTAAACAGATAAACAAATAGATAGACGGATGGATATATACACAGACAGATAGATAGATAGACATATATAGAGAGAGAAGTAGATATATAGACGATAGACTGATGGACAGATAGATAGAGAGTTAAACAGATAAACAAATAGATAGACAGATGGATAGACAGATGGATAGATAGCTAAATAGATAGATAGATAGACAGATATATAGACAATAGTGATTCAGTACAAAAACCTAAAGTAGCGTAAAACTAAGTAAAACCAACTAAACTAAACCTTAAGATTAGTTTCATTCTAGATTGCTTAAGTTTAATTTCTATAAACTTTAAAAAAATATAATCAACTGACACTAAACCAATAATAAGCTAACAATTTGACCGAATAGTTAAGTACACTAGCCATATAAATTAAAACAAGGGCTCGGAAAACTCGTTTCAGCAGGAACCTGCAACCCAACACCATTGTGCTGTTCGACAGTCGTGTTTAAAAGCAACGATTCGGAAAATAAAGCATTTTAAATCAAACAAAATATAAATTCCAAATTGTAACCGTAAAGTCACAAAATCCTTTTTTAAACAATTTGATTTTTAGTGTAAAAAATTCCGTTTCATGATTTTGTGACTTTTCGTGTTGAACAGTTGGTAAACAATGAAGAAACTCACATAGTCGGATTTTCTGACGTCGTAACCACACTGCTTGTTCATTATAATCTCCTGTTGAATTTAAAGAATTGTTATTAATGTTAATTAAAACTACTGATTCATTTCACTGAATTGGTATTTCGAATTTGTTTTAGGAGAACTTGCATTTGGCTGAGGTTTACAGCACGAGAACGGCACTCCGCAGGCCTCTCGGCTTCCCACTTCCACGGATGAGCAGTTGAAATAGATATTCTTGTCCCAGTCCTTCGGTCCTTCGATCCCACAGCACTGAAGCTGTAAACGGAATCAATTTCTAACGTATTCTGATATTTGTAAGGTTACTGAAGACGTACCCATTCTTCTTGAATCCAGTCGATCAAGTTTTGCTGGTCCGGATCGTCGCGGTAGTGCACGATGAACGCCTGGAAACCGCTGGTCGCTTGCTGCTTGATCTGCGGACACGACGGCGAGAAACATTACAGATACAGTAGAGACGAGGACCTGAAAACGCGGTTCTCGAACAACTTACCCAGTCTTTAAAGATGAATCCCAGTATGCCGGCGGTCATCTCAAGTAACAGGAGTATCGCCAGGAAGACGGCGTACTGTAAACAAAGAATGCATGTCAAACAGGATTTATGTTAACGTATGACCCAAACGTACCACGGCCAGTAGGCACGTATTCTCCCGCAGGGCTCCGACACACCCGGTGAACCCGATGATGAAGGTCACCGCCCCGGCCAGGATGAGAATGAACGCAGGGTCTAGTGCGATGTTGGTTAACCGACTCAGGTTGTTGAACGTGTCCTTCTCGGTCCAGGCCCAGATGCCGACGGCCATGATTCCGAGGCCCGTTAACTGTAAATCGAAACCATGTAGTTTAATTTTTCAGTTCATTAGGGTTTTCAAGGTTAATATGATGATTCATTCCATTGTGTACAACCTACCCAGAAAATGACATTGAACCCGAAAATGACATATTTAAGGCAGCAGCTAACTTCGCTGTGATCTCTCCGATACTTGCGGACAGGCATTCTCAATCTTCAACACTGTGGTAATCTCAATTTTAACCCGATCTGATGGATTTAATTACAACATGGCCAATTTTAATGTTGAGTTTGTGAAAAAGAAAGTGACAGGAGATCCGTGAGAGTGGTGAAAACAAAAAAACCATGAAATCCGGTTTTAGTAATCGAGTAACCGTTACCTGAATGTTTGTACTCATTTAGCCGCGTTGCCAGATTTCCGTTTCAATAATATCCCATTATCGAATTATTTCAAAATATTTCGTTTTATTTCGTTTTCTATGCGATTCATAATTACGCAATTAATTTTAATTGTAGTTTGATCAAATTAATTGATTTCAATTAGTCTGAAATAGGTTTCTGAGGTAAGTGTAAGTGGCAGAATGATTTACTGTTTATTAAAACATTAAAATGCCAAATAAGGGAAGTATACTTTTTCTCTTTTTTTTAACACAAGCTAATAAAAACATTCCGCGATGATTCTGTCATTAATTCTACAATTTGCGGAAAATTATTACCGTCACCCGAAAGATCACCGGGTACACAGTCGCACTTACTGCAGACTTGGCCTCGGATAACACGCGGACTTTTTTTTTAAGACGAACAGATTTTTACAGTCCAAGAGCGTGAAGATGTAAAATAGTCATGAAAACGGGAATTATGACTACTTTACCTCCCACGGCGCCACCAGGGAAAATTTGCTAGGTCCCGTGTGAATCCTCCATTAATAATTAAAAACGTTAAAAGCACATGGAGACATGTTATATATCATCGGTACGGTGTTTCTATTTCCAGGTTTCCTTTAAATTCATATTCTTTTTGAGTTCTACAGTTCAACTTGTTTAACAGCAGCCCCGTAATGACGTTTAGACTTGAAAGCGTCTCTAAAATATAACGTACAGCAGCTATAATTAAAAGCTATTATTTAGAAAACATGGCGAGGATATGTATACACCGTCACGGGTGATATGTCGTTAATAATAGACTTGGAAAAAAAGGGATTGTTTTTTTACATGTTCCAAGTCTCTGGGAATAGGGATTTCTGCAGAGTTCATCGGGTATAGTGACGTTAATTAATAAACTTATTGTAGTTACGCATCGTGGTATAAAACCAAAAGCAATCTTTTTTTTCTGAAGGTGCACAGGAAACTTGTCCGACATTTTTATATTGATTTTCTTCCCCCGCTTTCCTGTGGCTAAGCGATTACAAAAGACGACATTGCGAAGTTCAGTGTCTATGAAACCACACTAGATGGCACGGGCAATAAAAGTGAGCATTAACAACAAAGGAAAAAGCTGTTTACTGTTGATTAGTTCCGCTAGGAAAAGCTTTGAACCAAGAATCATTCCGCCGTTCCCTCGTCTATAGCTATATCTATCAGTCTGATGATTCATTAAGGAAAAAGACTGAAATGATGAATGCCAATAAAATGTAGCAGAAAGAATGGAGAGGGCCATTGCGGATTTAGCCGGTGTAAACCTCGAAACGCGTGTCTGCACTGATATCACCGTAACAACGTGCGGTCGGATGACTCCGGGTTCTTAGTTTCAGCTTGCCTGCGTTTTATTAAGCTGATTCCCACCTAATAAACGGGTTATTATGTAGAACGTATCAATCTATCTCTCTATCTCTCTCTTTCTTTCTTTCTTTCAATCTAGCTACCTGCTTATTTGTACATGTCTATCTATCTGTCTATCCAACTATCTATCTATCTATCTATCTATCTATCTATCTATCTATTTATCCAAATATCTATCTACCTATCTGTATATCTATCTTTCTGTCTGCCTTATTATTTATTCTGTCTATCTATCTGTCTATTCAACTATCTATATCTATCTATCTATCTATCTATCTATCTGTCTATTAATCTATCATCTATCTATCTATCTATATCAATCCATCTATCTATCTATCTATCTACCTATCTGTCTATCTGTCTACCTATCTATGTTCCTATCTATATATCCACCTGTCTATCTATCTGTTTATCCATCTATCTGTCTGTCTATCTATCTACGTATCTATCTACCTACCTACCTATCTGTCTGTCTGTCTATATACCTATCTTTTTATCTACCTGTCTTTCTATCTGTCTGCCTATCTATCTACCTATATCAACCTGTTTATCTATCTGTCTATCCATCTATCTGTCTATCTATCTATCTATCAACCTGTCTATCTATCTGCGTGTCTATCTACCTATCCGTCACTCCAACTAGCTATTTATCTATCTGTCTACCTGTCTGTCCCCCTATGTACCTACTTAGTCTATCTGTCCATCTACCTACCTACCTATCTATTCTCCTAACTATGTTTGTAATAAAGAATTTATACCATAGAACGTTCGTTGTCGAAATCCAATGTTGAAATTTTTCAACTATATTTTCCGCAATACCAGACGATGCAAAGATCTGTTCTTTTAAATCTATTGAACTACGCCCCTTGCACCTGTCAAAGTTTGTTTCTCGATAGCCCCTTCACCTTAAGTACCTGGGCAAACCAACACAATCGGATAATCGTTGGCTAAACATCTGTTTCCCATATTTGGACCTTTAAAAAATGCGTTGAAGAGGCTCTCTCAACTAATTTATCTCGCGTGCGACAACACCCGGGACTTTTGTCCACAAACGAGTGTGAGGTAATAACTTAATTTTACCACGTTTCTCGGAAATTCCTACCAGCTCTTTCAATCACAAACAAGACCTACTTTTGTCCCAGACAAGGATAAGATAAACAAACCTCTTCATTTTGAAAGGTGTCACTTGATATTTTCAGAGATAAATCATTCAGGAAGCATCTTTCTACAACAGCGGCTATTGATAAGAACAAGGAGATTTCGAGAGGAGAACCAAGGAAAAATCGGTTCTCGAGATGTTTGTACACGCTTCTTGTATTATCCGCTTGATGCCTGCCGTGTGACGCCACTGCAACGTCACTATAGTCAGTTTTGCAGACCACTTGAAACGTCTCTTACCAGTTTACTTTTTAAAACTCCCGACAGTCTTTAAGCTCCCTACGTAAACTCCTCATTAAAACCGTCTTACAATAACTCGTATCCGAGTTTGACGCACATCACGTGCTCTTGATAGCGCCTGTGTTCTAGATGGTCAATCAACGCCATCTATGGATAGCGTCCTGAACCACGTACTCCCCATTGGAAGTTTTTTTTTTAAGGGAAAACATAGCGGATGACTTGTGCGAGAAGAAAATCACTTTTCTGAGAATCTCAATAGAGGATATGAAACTTGATGGAGCGTGCAGGTTACGGTGAGAATGTTCCTGCACAATAGCGCGCCACCCCGCAAAAGACGTCATGGAGAAGAAAGCAGATTGCAAAGTACACAGTGAACTCGCCCATATCAGTTTCGTCAAAACATTCTTTGGTGGTTTCAATGCAATTCTTGAACAAGCTTACGTCATATAGCTCTGCTATTAGGAAGCATCACACTTTGCAAATTCCATCAGCAATGACCGTTATGTGAAGACTAAGGTAGCGTTTATACAATATGACGATGGTTATCAAATCTGCTTTTACAAGCAAACTTGATTAGAATCTGCATTTTTGAAAGTTCAATGTGGCAAAATCCCCCGGCCAATGCTTGTTCAGTGTTAGAAAGCGTGCAGATCGTCGAATGAGCTGAAGAAAAGGCACTGGGGGAATATACGCGCGGGACAAGACAAGAAGAAACGTCAGTTGGCTTGAAGTATATGACAGCAATGTGCTTCACTATACCTCGAGTATAAGACGCCAATGACCTTCTATCTGCCATAAAGAAAGGGGCCTACATAACAGCCAAAAAAAACTTATTGTTGTACCGATGACTTTTCTGTTATATGTGTTTATGCTAACTTTCTGCCAAACATTTTTGCATAACCCCCCCCGCGGTTAATGCTTAAATTATTCTACTAAAGTAGCAAATTTGAAGTCGATGATTGTCCCATGCCAGTTCCATTATAGTTTACAACTTATTTTCCGATAAACAAGTACGTAAATTTGAATTGGAAATAAGGTTTTAACATCTTGTTTATATGTTAGTAAAGATACTTCAGCGATAAACATAAAACTGTTGAAAATAATACATTCGGTAAAGATGAGATATACCGCAAGTTTGACTGAACGTATCGTAATTTTGACTATTTCCAGAATTCGTTGGAAAATCTAGTGTGTTACTTGCTGATTTGCAATTTGTAGTATACACCACAGTCCAATAGGGGTTAGGGAAACGAGCCGTCCGGTTGATGCACCCAGAAGCAACTTACAAGCACCTCCCTCTCCTCCTGATTATGACCACCACACACTACCTGAGCAAGCAGCACAGGTAAAAACCGCACTACTCCTTCAGTGTTTATGTCAGTAAGACGTCAAGTCTGGAAGACGACGGAACCCTCACAGTAATCAACACAGTGTCGATCCCACGTAGATATACCGATTCCTGCGTTCAAGTTACCCGGGGTTGTACCCTGTTAACACGAGAAGGGACTTTGAATATTAACAGAGAAGAATGTCTTTAGAAATGTTTGCTCAGTACTCGAACACTGACCTGTGCACTGCCAATGACACCAGCGGATATTTCGTCACAAGTTACCAAATCTATGGCAACCAGGACACCGGTACCCTAGACCTAGGTAAGGGTGCCTTCGAAGAATCCTGCCGCAGTCCCATGTCCAGCAGATCCTGGACTACCCTGGGGTCTCCAGAATCGCCTAGACTACTCACAGAACTAGGAACGGGCGTCGCAGATCCTTCCGGGTTCCAGGCCATCACCCCAGATTTCATTCCTGGAGCGGGAACTTCAGATACCTTCACCATCCTGCACAATGCAGCAGGAGAATCCTCGATGGATTTCATAACAACAGACTGCTGGGATAAAGCTCTTGCCGGTAATTCGGAACTCAGCGACAGTACAGTTTCAATGACCCCGGCTCCTGTCAAGAAATCCAGAAAAGCCAGAAATCCCCGTGCACCTAAAAACGGCGCGGGGAATCCTAGCCAGAGAAGGAGATCCTCGAAATTACCGACCGTCGAAACGATGAAGAAGCGACGACTAGCAGCCAATGCAAGAGAACGGAGGAGGATGAACAGTCTTAACGATGCTTTTGAGAGGTTGAGAGAGGTTGTGCCATCGCTCGGGAGTGACAGGAAGCTATCCAAGTTCGAAACGCTTCAAATGGCCCAGACTTACATCGGAGCCCTGGCTGAACTACTCCAGAGGCACTGATTTAGTTGTTGCATTTTACTATGTTTCTCTGATTGTCTTATTAAAGGTATCCATTGTTGAGTTATTGCCTTTTGTCTCTCCCGTTCTAATGTTATAGCATTCATGTACACGTTCACCTATGCAATTCAATGTGTAATGCGTCTCTTTTCACATCACTAGTCGTTCAGCAATTATCTATGCATTCAACAAAGGCCTGCATGAATGTTCTTAATTGCAAAGTTCTATGTAATGGTTTCCCCCCTTTTAAGTGCATACTACAATGCGGTGTATTGTTCTACTAATTGCTATCGAGATTTTCTCATGGCGATATACGGCGCCCAATAAATTTTTTTGTTGGACTCTTTGCAACGTCAGTGGAACAAAAGAGTCTTTTGATTCTGACATTACTGCACGGTCTTGAGCGGCAGATACTTGAAAAGCCCGGACTGTTTGAACTTCCACTAATGAAGTCTTTAGCTATATTATTACCGTTTCGAACTGCTTCTTGGATTCACTAGACTTCTTGCATAGAAAGCTCGTAGATACTGCAACGGCCTTCGTAAGACATATCGCAGATGAGGTTAATAGTTACTATGCTACATCAACTATCGGTACTTAAAGAGTTGGATATACGGATTACATTAGATAGACTATATTGCACAGTTTTGGATCATTAGAAGAAAGGGTTCTTGATGGGGAGAAGTTGATCGCTTATGGCACCCTAGTTTTCAAGGGTATATAACAGACAAAGTGACGCTGAACGCAGAACTGGTAGCACGTTATAGTAAAGTTTCATTTAAATCGGATTGTTAGTTTTGACATAATAAGATTCTTAATCGAAAAAGATCCCATAATATACATGATGCGTAAACCTACACAGAGTGCATAGATCATTGTGATTGCAGCGTTTACGCCTATGTTTTCCAAGCAGTTAGCCACAGTCAGAACTTAGTTGGAAGCTTTAAATTAAACGGGTTATAGTTGTCGACATTCTGTTTGAAGGTTAGGAAAGGCTGCATAACGTTACTTTGTGGCTTACGGACCATGGCGAAAGCTGTCTGTCTCGGTCACACACTGGAATTGATACATAGATAGATAGATAGATAGATAGATAGATAGATAGATAGATAGATAGATAGATAGATAGATAGATAGATAGACAGATAGATAGATAGATAGATAGACGGATAGAAAGTAGATAGAAACACCTATATCTGTGTATCTATCTGC
This sequence comes from Leptestheria dahalacensis, assembly GCA_022114935.1. Lineage (NCBI taxonomy): Eukaryota > Metazoa > Arthropoda > Branchiopoda > Diplostraca > Leptestheriidae > Leptestheria > Leptestheria dahalacensis. The sequence goes on along the minus strand of JAIQCU010000548.1, from coordinate 26,520 downwards.
CTGTGGGCAGATAGACAGAGAGATATAGATAGATAGACAACCAGATAGACAAACAGATAGATAGACAGATAAATAGGGATAAATAGATAGATAGTAAATGAATAATTGGATGAAAAGATAGTCTAAGTATAGATAATAGATAGATAAGTGTAGATTTTAGATGAATAGGTACTTTGATACATAGATGGGTACGCAGGTAGGTAAATTCATTAAAAGTAGGGTAACTTCTAACATATTGAACTAGCATTACTTACAATTTGCGAACGGATTTTAACTAAATGTTGTTGAATCACTAGGGTACCGCTGCTGTCCTTAACAAGTGTGTCCAGGCGTAGTTTTTTAACTCGTCATGTACGGCTACATCAATGTACCCATTCATTATCTATCCATCTATCTATCTGTCTACCTGTCTATCTAGCTATTCATCTGTCTGTCTATCTGTCTCTCTATCTATCTATCTGCCTATCTAACTAATTATCTATCTATCTATTTGTCTGTCTATCTATCTATCTATCTATCTATCTATCTATCTATCTATCTATCTATCTATCTATCTATCTATCTATCTATCTATCTATCTATCTATCTATCTATCTATCTATCTATCTATCTATATATCTGTCTATCTATCTATCTGTCTATCTGTCTATCTGTCCTATCTATCCGGTTATCAATCTATTAATCTTATCTATTTACCTGTTATTGTTTTTATTCATACAATTATCTATGCTATTCCTAACAAGTGTGTCCAAGCGTTTAAATTTGTCATGCACGACGACGTTCTCATCACACAACATCCAAATAGCTGCCCTTGTCTCAAAACCGACCGAAGGTGGCCAAAAAAATCTCACTTAGGTGGACTTTTTCCTCTGCATATAACTCGTTGTGAATGCGGGCTAATATTCATTACAAGGAGCTATATATGAACGTTAGTGAAGTGTTGGCCAGCATATGTAAAAGCTCATTATGCTCATCGCAGATTTATGCTATTCAAGTGGCTGCAGGGATGCCTCTATTCATCGGGCCCAAGGATGCTGTAAATCTCCACTTTACATTAAAAAACTGAACACGAATGACGGACTCTTTTCAAAGGCATTTAAACCTGAAAAAGTTGACGCGCCATTTCACCGGGAAAAACTGAGGATTCCCTTTTAATTGAGGGGAAAATTCCCCCTTGTGCAGATGTCCTATTCTCGCCATGCATGATTAACTACACTGACGATAACTACTAGGTGCTATAAACTAGCGTTTATACTATTTATTATAGAGGGAGGGGCTTTGTGGAAGATATATAGGTGAGCACGTGTTTGATTGTCTGGTGACGGGAGTTGCAACTGGAAATTAGTTCAACAACCTGGCCAGGGTTCTTATATTGATACTTTTTTGAGCAGAGTCAATTGACGTTAATTGACGATGTCCCCAGCTTGCACTGTACAGAAAGTCAGTTATATCTACGAAACGACCATCTGCCGTTTAGGTGACCAGATAAACTGGCCGGTTGTATTTTTAGCTCAGCCGTACGGAGTCTGGCTTCCTGCTGGAGGAAAGTTGATCGCTTATAGCACCCACGCTTTCGAAGATATAAAAACCAAAAAAATACTGAATGTAGTCCTAGTACCACTTTATCGACTAGCAAAGTTTCATTCAAATCGGTTAGTTAGTTTTGGTGAAATTAAATCCTAAAGTTAAGAAGATCCGTAGTTTCCTACCATTCCGAATTTTTGTTTTTTTCTTCCTTGGTTTTCCTTGTGAACTATTCGACATGTCGGTGAATTACACACATGATCCCAGCCAAACAGATTCAATAACCAAAAAGTACACGCGCCTCTGTAATTCATTTTTTTAAAATAAAAAACCGGTCGCCGGGATCTAGAACCTTAAAAAAAATATTGAAATAAAATCACAAATAAATAAAAAAAATACAAGTTTTACACCGTGGCCTTTTTTCCCGCAATATTTTCCTTGTGGTTAAAAAATTCTTTCAATTTTTATTAAACCCATTTTTCGGAGGTAAGACTTTCTTTATTATTATTATGAATCGAATTAAATTATAAGTGTATCATAATCATAAGTGAATTATAAGTAAGTTGTCTTGAAACAGTCACTGATGATCTAATGGCGCTCATGTGTGTGTGTTCAGCGTTGTTAGCGGACCCTTGCCTTGCCTATAGGGAAAAACACAGCGACACGCTGCCTCAGCAATATTCTCGTCTGTTTCTCACGATATTGAATTCGGTCTTTAATTAAAAGGCGCCCACTTCATCTTGGCGCACCACGGAATACATCAAAGAATATAGCGGCGACGCAACAGCCCATGAATCGGCGTTTGCAAATATTTGTCCATTGTTTGAAAAGAGCCGAGTGAAAACATGTTCAATAGGATAAGCTTCGGTTTTTTTTTAAATTAAAATTTAATTAAATTAAACGTTAGATATATTATTTTTAAGGAGTAATAACATTGATAAAATAACGAGTCATTTTAATGAATAAATAAAAAAGTAATAATAACATTTATTTATTTCTACTATTATTCACCGATCTTATCTAAGAGGAATCGGATTAAGAATGAGCAGCTCAGAAATGAAGTGGCCCTAAATTGCACTTCCAAGAAGAGTGTCAATAGGTCTTCTATGCGAGCGTTCGAGTTTCAATCGGGCCCATTGAGTAGCTAAGCGAATTCCAGTGGCAGAAGCGTGAACCACTTATTACGTAAGAATGGAGATTGACAATTGATGGTGCAAAATAAACAAAAAATGTATGAACGCGGGGAATAATATTTTTATTAATGCCGGTGTGAGAGGACGAGGGTGAATTCAGCAGCAGATTTCGTCTGTCTGTCTGTCAGCCTGTCTAACTATCTATCTGTATACCTACCTGTCTGTCTATTTATCCGTCTGTCTATCTATATCTAGATATATTTGTCTATTGATCTATCTACCTGTCGGTCTATCTATCTGCCTGCCTGTCTGTCTGACTACCTGTCTGACTGTCTGTCTGTCTGTCAATTTATCTATCTGTTTATCTGTCTGCCTATTAAACTATCTACCTGTCGGTCAATCTATCTGCCTGCCTTGTCTGTCTGTCTGTCTGACTATCTGTCTTACTGACTGTCAGTTTATCTATCTGTCTATATGTCTGTTTACTAAACTATCTACCTGTCGGTCAATCTTTCTGCCTGCCTGTTTGTCTGTCTGTCAGCCTATCTAACTATCTCTCTGTCTATCTATCTGTCTGTCTGCTTATACATCTGTCTATCTGTCTGTCTTTTATCTATCTACCTGTTGGTCTATCTATCTGCCTGCCTGTCTGTCTGTTTGTCTGTCTGTCAGCTTATCTATCTATCTATCTGTCTATCTATATCTATCTATCTGCCTGTCTGTCTGTCAGTATATCCATATCTGTCTATCTATCTATCTATCTACCTATCTATCTATCCATCTATCTATTTACCTATATATCTGTATGTGGGTCCATCTATCTACCCATCTATTTGTCTATCTATCTATCTATCTGCCTATCTATCTATATATGTATATATATAGATATATATCCTTCTATCCATGTATCCATCTATCTATTTATGTATTCATCTGTCTATCTATCTGTCTGTATTCCTAACCCTACTAATATGATAACCAACCCGTAAACTAATAAACGGCGCAATCAACTACAACCATCAAAGCCGCCTAAGTAACCGTGAGAAATCTTCACTACCCCCCGGACGATTACCACTGCTTGGGAAATAGGCGCATCACATTCGTTCTACTTGCACGCCGCATTAAAACCGAGTGGCCGTAACATTACGTCAAATATGACTGGGCGCTTTAGAACAACAAGAGGCTTGTTAGCACTTCTTTTTCTGCACACATTGTCTTCTGGATAAGAAAACCCCGCCAAAAGGTGAACAGGACAAAAGAGGCGGTTTGGAGACAAAAGTAAACAAGCAGCCGATTACACCGTTTTATACCGTTTCATCGACTCTTTGGTTCAAACTTGAAGTCGTCATGTTAGAACAGAAAA
>JAIQCU010000548.1:0-17500 GCA_022114935.1 Leptestheria dahalacensis | reverse complement strand
ACTATCCTAACTACTGATTGCGTAACCTAGTCTAGCCCTAACCTAACCCAACAGATCTAGTGAACTTGCGGTACGTTAGCTGAGTTAGCTAGTAGCCTTGTAGAGCCCAAAGAATCCTGTAATGCTAGATTGGTGGCTAGGTATGTTAGCAATGTTCTCAAGTAGATTCTGGTGGTGTCGTCGTGTTATATAACATTCACTGAACCTTCAGTGAATTGTGTGATGGATCATGAATACTAGTTAACTAACAATGCCACAATCGTACTTAAGATAGTTTACTAATTTGGTTAGCACTATATACTAAGGGATTGTAACAATGAATACCACTGGCTTGCTAGTTAACAAGCTGGCGAGCTATCTAGCAGCATTACGGTATATAATGTCTGCTTACTACCGGAATGCGAAAGGTCTAAACATATGTGTGTGGGCGTCTAAATGGACCCCTTGGCTTGCGATGAAAGTCTCTGATAAGCATCGATACTTCGACCTATTCATTTGGGCCTTTCTTCCCGAAATCACCACCCAAGGGGCCCCTAAGCACTCGCGTAATGGACTTGTCCGTTATACAGCAGCGGACAGCTTAAACGATCTATACTATAATCGTTTATATAAGAGATAGCCGATATCGAATCCTACGGCATTTTGAAGACAAGTTGCAGTTTTCGACATTTAGTCGACATGTCAATGACATCACAGCGTCTATGCGTGCAAGAGGAAAGACCCAAAACCAGTGAACTAACGTAATAAGCCTTACAGTTGCCACAAATGTATGTCCGATATGAAATTAGATGTTTCTCCCCGTTCTTTTACGATAGTCATTATGGGACCCTCTATAATGGTTTTTACGACGACTCTTTACAAAATTCTGTGGCGCATTGTCGTAATTACAAGTCGATAAGCCGATGACACGTGTGGCCTTAAGGGTCTGACCGTGCTACCTGTGGTGTTACCTGGGCCATATAGCTGCATGGTGCGATATCATAGTGGCTAATAGAGACATACCAAGATGGCCGCGTGACGCGATGAAAGTTAAAAGGGACCTCGAGGGACCGAATTCCGGACAACAGCCCCTAAAATGCGACAAATTGTTGTGTTTACACTCGGCCTGTAATGGTGGATACTTATGTGTGTGTGTGTGTGTCGAAGATGAAGCTGTTCAGACAACGCAGATGTCCCTGTCTGTTAAAAATTCGCTAACCTCTCACTTTATCCATCAAGTAATTTACTCAAATCTATTTAAAGTTGATGTTATCAAGTAAATAAATAGAGGAGTCGAAGGCCGGTTCTATACCTGAAAGTTAAAAAGGAAAGTAAGTGGTTCTGAGCAAGCACGTAGCGAATGTACGGAAAAGAGGCTTCCTTTACCCGTAGTAGTCTAAAACCTTCCCCGAAGGCGTCCGTTGTGTTCGTAAAAGCCTGGGCTTTACGCTTCGAATGACAAGAATCTGGTTTTATATAGAATAAAAAAATAAAAGAAATTTTGTTTACTGATGCTACAAAATGCCCGGGCCGCCAACAATCACAAAATACAGCCGGCGCGGCAACTTTTGACCGGAGTTACAATCGCCTCACCTCGGGGCGAGGAGATACAGGGGCGAAGTAAAGGGCGACGTGCTACCTTTTTTTTGACATTTCAGACAGGAGTAGGCGAACTTATTGACTGGCCCCTGGCCTTTTATATCGATGACTTATGAAAAACGATAACATTTTTGCTACCTTCAAACTTCAACACGGCGGGGAATATTGTGAAGATAGATAAGTTATTGACAGGCGGGTAGATGAACAGGACGCCAGGTAGACAGATAGATAGACAGATAGATAGATAGATAGGTATGTAGAAAAGTATACAGATAGACAGACAAACAGACAGACAGACAAACAGATATAGATCGAGAGATACACAAACAGATAATGGAAACATAGTAGGTAGATAGACAGATAGATAGATAGACAGACAGGTATATAAACAGATAGGCAGATGAACAGATATATATATAGATAGATAGATAGATAGATAGGTAGATAGATCGATAGATAGACAGGTAGGCAGATAAACAGACAGACAAACAGACAGAAACAGACGGACAGATAGACAGACAGACGGACAGATAGATAGACAGCTAGACAGATAGATAGAGAGACAGGTAGATAGATAGACAGATAGACAGACAGATGGACAGATAGATAGATAGCTAGACAGATAGATAGAGAGACAGGTAGATAGATAGATAGATAGATAGATAGATTGATAGATAGGTAGATAACAGACAGACAGATAAGGCAGATAAACAGATAGGTAGGTAGATAAATAAATAGATAGACAGTTAGATAGAAAGATAGACAAACCGACAAACAGTCAGACAGATAGATAGGCAGATAAACAGAATGGTAGATAGATAGACAGATAGAATTACACAGGTACACAGATACACACATAGACAGATAGGTCGATCCAATAGTTACCTAGATGGACAGGGTACATAGTTAGAAAATACGATACCACACACACGCTAACGCATGATTACCGTATACGCAAAAAAAGGGAAATAAAAACATTAAAAAAATAATTTCAGGGAATTCAGCATAATTACACAGGGCTTTAATTACCTCTGCTACGGCGCATTGAAACATACGCGAATCTGTTTCGAAAAAGCGCGCGGCAGGTGTTTCGTGAAACTGCCCTGGATTTTTTTCTTCTCTCACAGGAACGTTTAACTGGGCGTCTAATTAAATAAGAGATGAAAGCTGATTTATTTGGCGTTGATAGCGCACGATTTGAATAATAATTGTCACCCAATTGGAGAGCACATTTCAGAGATAGATATTCAATTCTCCGGCTATTCAAATTTTTCTTAATATTACACACGGCGTTTTTATTACGACGATTAAAAAAATTACAATGTCACCGCATGGCGCTCAAATTAGGATTTTTCAAGTCTCTGCCGTTATTATTTTTAAAAATTACTTCATTTTATTCTGAAATTTCTGGACTAGAAAAATGGCGGATTCAACTAAAAGATGTGATTAATTGATTCTGAGTGGAAAAATGCCAGCGCCAATGGGATGTTGGCCTTTTAATTTAAAGAAAAATAAATGGTTCCCTGGCATAAAGATCCATAAAAGAAAGAATTCTCGGTCAAAGTGACGTCTTAATTTGCATTTATGTCCCTGTGATGAACGAAGTGGCCGCTTGCTTTTTCTTCTGCTCCAGGGGTGTTGAAGAACCAGTAAAAATACATAAATATCGGAATTTATAATTATGTAATATGGATATTGGTTTGAATCAAAAACATTATTTCAGTCGATAATATTATGCATCATAACTTTGGCTTGTTGAAATTCACGTGCTTGCGGTAAGGCAAGACTTGAGTTACTACGGTTTACGAGTGGCGAAACAAAACTGGCAAATTATAATTGCGATCGTAAACTGTGAGCGCAGAGTCATTTCGTCATTCTCTGAGATCTCTCGGACTGATAAAGTTTATGACGCGCGCGCGCATCCTTCATCTGTTGCCTCGTCATATTTCACCCGGTTGAAAGACATTTCGTTTTTAACAACTCAAAATTTATCTTAGGTTTTAACTTATATGCGTCAAGTTTCTTTTGGAGAATTTGGAAGGTGTATAAAGTTTGAAGAGATAAAGTTTAAACCGTTTATTTCTGAATAAATATCAGCTTACGAGAATTTAGTTCATGTAACTTCCGCTAGGTGGCTCTAGTTGATATATTTGTTTACAAGTCTCGGGATGACGCTAATTGGTAACTCACCATCACCTTAAAGTTTAGCGTAAGATAAGTAATACTAGTATGTCCCTACTATTCGATATTCACATGTTTCACACATATATTTCAATAACCTATCTAGTATATAAGACAGATACTATGTACCGGTCTCTCAAGTCAAAAGTAAGGTAAAAATGCAGTTTGTTCTTAGCAGTAATAGATTTAATTAACCATAGATTCGTCATAGGTGCTGCTACGTCTAGGAGTTACCCTGCCATAAGGCCTGCCGTCAATATTCTTGCGACCTATACATGTTGTCGTTTCTGTGGCTTCCGTGGATATCTCGTGTTCATGGCACGCAGCAACGTGGTTTCATTGCCGGAAAGGATTTCTTGCTCAAAGTACCCGCTGCTACTGACAGCTATGTTCGTAATGTACTAGAGTTGGCTAATCATGAAATTATCATTTCCGGGACAGGCATTGTGAAAACGGAGATCCAGGACCAAGACATGAATGTTACGAATAGTCTCATCCATTCCATAACGATCGCCCAGTTCTCTTCCGGAAAGCACCTGCAATGGCTGGGACCAAAGGATAGCATTTGCTCTGACGCTGTTACCTGAAGTCGGTACTTGATTAGATAAATATACCTGGGAAACTTTCAGCATACCACGAGACCATTTGCTAGCGATGTCAAGGGCTCGACTCAACCCGACTAGGACTCGAGTCACATTGATGGACTTGGTCCCTGAGTCAGGTTGAGTCGAAGTCAATGATACGTCAGCCACAGTCAAGTTGAATCAAGTCGACTCAAAAGTTGATACCGAGTCGACTTACTATTCACATTGCTGCAATGATGACAAGATATCTTATATGATATCCATATGGCGTATTATCACTTCCCAACCGGCCACAGCGCATATCCCTCATAAGCTTATAGCCGAATTCGCGAGACCTCAGCTGACTTGTATCTGTTTGGCTAATGGGTGAAGCCCATGGGGGGGTGGGGGCGGCTGCACGGGCTAAATAACATGCGACCCATCGTGACTCGTGATTCTTACAAGTTGCATGTTTGATTAACGTACGTACAACAACGAGAGCGGAAATGTGTTGTTAAAAGTTAAAGCGGGAACCGTAACGTTTCCGGTGACACGATAAAACGCCATCTAGTAAACTCCCTATGTACTACATGAATGTTGGGTTGAATGTGAAGCTTACTGATGTAGAAGCATAAGCGTACATATAATGCAATATTAGGCCATATAGCTTGACTCGACTTCAAAGATGATGTACTATTCAGCATCAACTTGCCTTTATCCTCACAATATGTTGTTATTTATACTTGACATTCAATGGATTGTTACGGAACTAAACATCAGTTAAGCCTCATCTTGTTAGACTCGAGGCGAATCTACAGGACACCAAACCAGTGTTAACATAATCATAATTACCTATCCTTTTGTCAATTGTCATACTCTAACATGAGGTACTTAAGTTTCAGTTGTATTTGTGGAACCTTAAACCTATGCTAGTCGGCAAATAGCGGGAGGAAGACGAAAGAGTCATTCCTGTCGTTTAGCGGCGCTGTGTGACTGTTAAAGTCGTTAGTTTAGCCAAAATAAAGTCCTGAAAGTTAGAAATTCAATCATTTCCCGCCATTTAAGAACCTTTTTGTGGCTCTAAGACTGTACAAACAAAGTTATAGGGCAACTTGCCCTCTGCTGGCATCTCCTGAAACCCAACGAATATCAGGATTTTGCAGCATTGTGCTGAATCACCTGCTGGACCTTTGAGGAACCAGCCATCATTTCCTGGGTTCCTGCATTTCATCCTGGTTTTTGCATCGGGTTGCATGCATTTCCAACAGTTGCTCCCCTGTTGTTGACAAACAATCACTTTCTGATTCAAATGAGCGTTTCTATATCTCTACTTTAGAAGAAAAAAGAGAAAGAAAGATCGCAAATCAGACGCAATAAACTCTAGGTAAACTCAAACCTTGGCTTGAACGACGCCGTCTGCTTGAACTATACCATATCAGACAACCAATCTCTAACACTGTAGCAGACGAACCGAGACGAACTCGTCAAGGATTGCAGCCTATGTCTTCCGCGCCATTTTGCGAGCTGCTTTGTATCTCTTCCCTGCAAGGCTGAATAAAAACTTGGTAATACTATGATGATATGATCCTCTTCTTTTGTGTTTTTTACCCAAAAAATTCTGAGCATGTTTGAAAGACCACGGAGCTCTAATCTACCCAGCTGGTTTCGAAATTGAAGACAAAAGTATTGACGGTTAACCATTCTCCACGAGGAAATCAAATTTGCAAATGAAAATTAACATGCTGTTAACCTGCTGCCACCTACTGTGACCTCGAGTGACCTACGAACCTTCATTTGATCAATGGAACAAGGAAAAAGCAAAACCATCATTTGCGTTTTTTCCTGTCGTCTCTAAACGGCAAGGATGACTTTTAAGATTCTTGGTTTTGTAGGGAATCCCTCGACTCGATCTTTCAGTCGGCGGCGGCCGTTCAGAGCGGGTTATTCGGTCTCAACTGGTGAGTAACTTTTTACGTAAAGTTTTACAGTATCAAGTTAACATCGATCAATGCTAAGATCCGTGTTTTTCAGTGTCCTCGAAAGGCAGCCCAGACGTGTAACCTCATTTTAAACGCATCGAAGAACCTTGATTGAATCATGTTTTAAAAACAACTGCCCTTTTCTGATTGGACGTCTAAACTAGGTAAGGCACCTTTTGATTGGTCAATACTCATTCAAGTTAGCAGTTTAGCATTCTGAAAGTCAACTTACGACAATTCCAATCCACGTGGAACTTTGCATGATGAATCGAGTTGTTAACCAGTTCTTGCCCTGAGGGCAAATTTCAAGCCAAGGCCGTTTACCATAAGCTGACCTTCAAGTTATGTTTCTTAGGTAAACGAATGGCATACGCTGTGGAATTGGCACCGGCAGGCCCGACTCTGACCGAGTTCTCCGAAGGATCCATTGTTTCTGACGATCTGCGCACGCTGGACGGTAGCAGTTTTGACGGCGAGCCTCGACAGGATGGACTGTATGAAGAGCGCTTTCGAGTGGACCGTCGCAAGCTGGAATCCATGCTACTCGGTAAGACGTCAATGCGTAATGGCGAAAACACTAAACCATTAGGAATTTTTTAAGGCTAAACCAACAAACCGATTTTAACGAAACTTTACGAGCGCCTTAAGTACTATTAGGTTTACACCTAGTAATTTTTCGGTAGCTGTATCAAGTGTAGGAGCAATCAGCAATCAACTTTCCCCAGAAGGAACCGTTTTTTTTCTTAGACTGAACTTTGGTTTACCTGTTTTGAAAAGATCTGATTGTAATCAAACTTTTTGCCATATGTTGTTATCACTAGCTCGTACTAGAGCTTAGATCAGTTCTAGGCAGGCCTAGCTCTACATCTACCGGACATGATCCGTATAACATCCTGTATAACTGAGGATTCTAACGTATTGTCAAAATAGATGCACGGTAAGTTGTCTAGATCTAGAAAAGCGTCCTTCATATCATTCATACTGAGTTAGAAAATGTGTATGCTAAGGTGGTTCTCACCCAGGTCAGGTTTTCGTTGGGAAATTTTTTTAAAAGCAAAATTTCGGCAAATTATTGAATCTTTACTTATAACCTACGAGTCTTTTTCTCAGGTTCTTCTGCACAAGAACAACCGGTAAGGCCCGTAAATTAACTTTTCCAAGACTTAATTAAAGTTTTGTGCGAAAAGGTGAAAGGGATGCTCGACTAAGTTAAATCCTGTGCATGACAAGCCCTAACCAATAGTTATAAAAGTTACCAGTTGTCAGATTGCCAACATAAGTTATTTTTCGTTTTCCGTAGCTCCTGTGGAGGGTACCCACGAGGTGGCAGCGGAGAAATTCTTCCAAAGGGTAAGTTCAAATTCAATCACAAGTACAGTCCAGACCCAAAAAAAGGAGTTCTGAAATGTTAGGAAATTCTGGATCTTGTTAACTTCAGGATTTTATTTCGGCCAAACTTACGATCCGATTTAAATGAAACTTTACTAGTCAATAAAGTACTACCAGTTCTACTCTCAGTATTTTTTCGGTTGTTATATCTTTGAAAACGTGGGTGCCATAAGCGACCAACGATTCCCCAGTAAGAACCTTTTTTGATTGCTCTAGACTGTTCACCCTGAATGCTGTCTGTACTAGTCGCTTTTCGTTTCTCTTCTTCTGACGCATCTCGTCTCGTCTCGCAAAGTATTTTTGCACCCTGTAATGTGCCACTCATCTGTGATTCTTTCTCCAACCATTCACCAAATCTTCAGTATAAATCTTCCATTTGACCCAACCTCTCTTCCCTGATTGGCTCCGACTTCTAACATGGGCTCTTATGGAGCTACGACAACGTGCTGGAAGTGTAGCAAGGGAAGTGTAGCTTCCAATGGGGGCAGCAAGTAATGTTGGAATGTTACCACAAACACCAGGGGTTTGCTAACTGACGTCGTTAAATTTCAATCTCGATATTTCAGTTCTTGTTATCATTTTACCTTTCGGAAGAGTATGCCAACAGTATTGTCGTTCGGTAGTAGGGAATAAAACAGTTAGATTACCAAGTTGTTAGCATGGCGCGAACATTTTGAATCGATTCGTGGGTGACCCCGACTGCACGCCACGGGTTTTTGAGTTTAGCGCCGAGTTTCGGTGATTTCCCTGTTATTGATGTTTTCCTATTTGACGCCCTTTCATTTTTCGCAGGTGATGCTCGAGACCAATACCATCATTCAGTGGCCGCTGAAACTCAAAGTAGGATCGAAAAGCAAAAGAGGTAATGAAGAAAGAAATCATCCCGGATTAATCACATTTCTAGCGATATTAATGCTATTATAATCTGATTTATAAAGATCCGCACGTGAGGGTTGCTGGCGATCCTGAGAAAGTTCACGAAGCCCGCGAGAGAATCATGGCCGTTCTCGACACCAGGGTATTTGACTAAACTGAGAATTAAGACTGTTCTATCTATCGATCTATCTATCGATCTGTCTGACTATCTAATAATCTATCCGTCTATCTATCTATCCATTATCCATCTATGTAGCCGTCTCATCCCATCATATCCCATCTGGTCCATGTCGCCCATCTTATCCATCTTTACCACCTAACCAACTTAACCATCTTATCTATCTTGTCTATTTATCTATCTAACTATCTGTCTATCTATCTATCTGTCTATCTGTCTATTGACCTATCTGTCGACCTATCTAGCGATCTATCTAGCGATCTATCTGTCTATCAATCTATCGATCTGTCTATCTATCTAACTATATCCATTTAACTATCTATGTATCCTTCTCATCCTATCATATCCCATCTCGTCCATGTCGCCCATCTTATCCATCTTTACCACCTAACCAACTTAACCAACTTATCTATCTATCCATCTATCTATCCATCTATCTATCCATCTATCTATCCATCTATCTATCCATCTATCTATTTATCTATCTATCTATCTATCTATCTATCTATCTATCTATCGTAAACTGAATTTTTCATGTACAGCAAAGTAACCGAGTCCTGATGAAGATGGAAGTCAGCTACACGGACCACTCTCACATCATCGGACGAGCCGGGACCACCATCACTCGAGTCATGGCCGATACTCAATGTCACGTCCATTTTCCCGATTCGAATCGCACCAACGCAACCGAGAAATCGAACCAGGTCTCTGTTTCTGGAGAGATGCCTGGAGTGGAAGCAGCAAGGGCTAGAGTCAGGGTATATTTGCATCAAACTTCCTCAAATTTACGATAGGATGAAATTGATGGTAAATTGAATCGTAGGAGCTGATGCCATTGGTTGTTCTCTTCGAACCGCCCATCACCGGAGCTCTGCAGCAATTTCCCGAACTGGATTCGCCATTCATTCAGCAGTTGCAGCAGCTCCACAACGTCCAGATAACGTTCCGTCCCCGCTCCAGGGGACCTCGACCTGGAATCGTTTCCGTCAAGGGCTGCGAGTGGGAGATGCCTTCGCTGAAGAAAGCTGTCTCGGAGCTGGTTGACTATTTCTGTGGGCCCATGGCAGTAAGTTTCTTAAACGTGCAATAGATATACTTAGCAATTCTTCTCTAACTACTATTACCATTCCAAGGTTAAAGTGATAACATTTGTCTTGTACTCTGCCATCTGGAAATGTTAGTTTTCCCACCAACTAGTCGCTAGTATTCGTCTGGAACAACTTTTATCGCCATTCTCGAAGCTTAAATTTTCACAGATTGTAATCCTTTAGCTTCTATATTTGAGAGTAACATTCTGTTTTACAACCCTCCAAGGCCCACGCCAACGTCTATCTCAACCTGGAGATATCACCGCAGCAGCATGCCATTGTCCAGGGTGCGCATAAGTTGAATCTACAGCTCATTCGTCGGATGACCAATACTTCCATCGTGTTCCCCGATCTCTCGGACCTGAGCATTCCGTCACTCAGAAAGAATACCGTTTCCATCCGAGGTCCGCTGGACAGTGTCCTCTATGCTCGTCATTTGTTACTTGTAAGTACAATGTATGTGATATATTCCCTTTTCCAATGCTCTGGATTGTACTCTCACTGTTGTAATTTGGAAAATTTTCAGGGATCTCTGCCGCTAGTGTTGACTTTCGACGTTCGCGAGGAAGCTGAACCAGAGCCGGGGACGGTAGCTAACCTCATGTCGTGCCTTGATGTCACCATCTCCATCCGAACAAAACCTAAGCAGACTATCAAATCCGTAGTCGTTCGTGGATATGAACGCAATGCCGGTAAATTCGTCGCCTATCTCTTTCCAGCTTATGTCTGTTAACTTAAAGCTTGACTTTATGTTATCTGCAGCTAATATTTACGAGGCTCGCCGCATCCTGCTCGGGCTGGATGAACCCAGGGTTGTTGTCAGTATTCCCGAGACATACTTACTGCCCAGCAATGAGACTTCAGCTAGTTTCCGTACGTATTACTCAAGTCCACTCGACTATTATGAATGCTCTGTTAAGTTGTAATCATTCAAAGTTAATGCCATTATCGAGTCTTGTTTTACTTTAATTTCAATAATACAGGCAGTACCATAAGTTCCTTGAACTCGGTGGGCCCTCCACAGCCCTACTACAACATGGGATACCCCCTGGCAGCTGCAGTCTCTAACTTCTATCCTGCTCGTCACCAGCAGCAGCAGCAGCAGCAGCTGCGCTACCAGAATCAACCGGACGTGCAGACGCAACTTCGCTATCCCCAGCACCAGCAGCCCCGTTTGACCGTGCAGAACCTCGATGCCTTTAACGCTTTGCACACGGAACTCTATCCGGGTGGTTATCGTCCAGGTAGGGCGAGAGTTATTATCCTGAATGAAACTTTAATAGTTTTTCAATTGTGTCGAACGTTTTATAGTAATAATTGTTTTCGTTCGATTCAGGATCGGGCACTAGCAGCGGAATTTCCAGCCCTACTTTTCATTCCCGCCTCTCTAGTCCGTTTGATCTGGCTACGATCCACATGGATAGCAATAGTAACTTCTGCAGCTTCAAATCTTCTATCGTTTTAACTTTTACTCTTAACTGCAAATACTTTATCGTGTACATGAATATAACTACACCAAATTGGAATAGGACCATATATGGGTCTTAATTTTATGACAAGATACGTTAGCACACCACGTGTCATATTCAGATAGCAAGCAATATCACAGTAATCATAGTATATGTTTATGTATCTTTACTTATCTATGTCAAATTATACTATAACATTAAGTCCATTACGGTATTGTCTCGTGATGCTGATTGGTTATTACAGGCCGCCCTGGATCTTCCAACGACTTCAACAGCTGCAGGGTCCCCTGTGATAAATCCCTACTGCCGTCTGCCTACGAAGACAAACAGCTCTTAGCGTACCAAGGTTCTATCCCTTTCCACTATTCAGATTATATCATACCATCATATAAAGACTTTATAAGACGTTGTCATGGTCTATTGATGAACAGCCATGAGGCAACAGCCTCTAGCCTCACGCCCGCGGGTCCCCACCAATCTGTGGGCTGGCTACGGTTTCAGTCATTCAGCCCGCAGTGCGTTATCCGGAGATATACCGCTGCTGGGATTACCTCTGAGGCCGGAGGATGATGATACGGGTCCTTGGGAAGGTACCCCGGTAGCTGCTCCCAAACCGGCCGCTCGTCTGATGGCCTCCGTCAGTAATGGACTCGATGGTGTCTCGTCCCTTCCACAGGGAAATCTCTCTGATGTATCGGACCTTCCGACTTTGCTGTACAAGTTTGGGTTGACCGAGTATATAGGTATATACAAGTGTATTTGATTGTCTTATTTTAATTTCATATATCCCTAGAATCTTTCTTTTCAATTTCGGTGTATAGTTTAAGTTTAATCTTGTTGTGGTTGCATAGACCTGTTCGCCAAGCACGAAGTGGATCTGTCCGTTTTCAGCACTTTAACCGAAAAGGACCTGCAGACACTTGGATTCAACAAATTCGGAGTCCGCAAACGTTTGCTTTTAGCCATCACTGGTACTGTGTGCATTCTGTCACTTCCTTCCAGTAGTTGCTAGTTATGTATCTAGCCACCTAGCTTTCTAGCTAGCTCTATCTGTCTAGCTACCTGTCTAGCTGTCTAGCTAGATTATCTATTGATCTGTCTGCCTAGCTACCTGTCTAGTTGTTAAGGTGTTTAGCTAGTAATATATCTAGCTAGCTCTATCTGTCTAGCTATCGATCTCTGGTTTCTACATATGTATCGCTGGTATTTGTCCATGTAATTGCTTATCTGTGCATTGAAATTCAGAACTCAATAACTCGTTTAACTTGTCTACCTGTCTGTCTATGTCTTGACTAACTGTCTATCTAGCGAGATGTCTGTCTAGCTATCTAGCTGTATTAGCTAACTATATGTAACTAACTAGCTAACTAGCTATCTAGCTACTAGCTGCTTAACTAATCGTAAATTCTGACTAACTAGCTAACTAAATATATCTCTGCCTAGCTACCTGTCTAGCTATCTAGCTAGATTATCTATTGATCTATCTATCTCGCTGTTTAGCTAACAATATATCCTACTAACTAGCTAACCTAGCTAGCTAGGTGTCTAGCTGTCTCAAAGCCAAATCCAGCCTAACGGTCAGGGTAACAATCTGTCCATCTGTCTAGCTATTCAGCTGTCAAGCTATTTAGAAATGAAGCTATCTAACTTTATCTAGGTAGCTAGCTAGTTTATCAAGCCACCCATCTGGCTATCTAGTTATCTAGCTAGTCAGCTTATCTACCCAAGCATCACTCTATCCATCTGTCTATAGCTTAGTTTTCTAGCGCTATATCTGTCTAGCTATTTCAATGACTCATCTATGCGAAAACTGTTCAATTCAGAACTCAACAAGAAAAGGACCACGTTTTGCCCAGCTCCCGGTGCCGAGCGTCGCGGCGCCAACTTCTAACCGAGACTCTCTGATCCTCAGTGCGTTCCCGTTGACCAGATTTTTCGTCGGTTGCTTGACTGGTGGTTTGCATTCTCTTTTCATTCCGTTCACCGTCCTGTTCTTTTTCAACATTGTCACATCAAACAGTATTCTCGAGACTTGAAATTGTTCTTTGGGAATTCAGAATAACCTCGTCTGTCTCTTTGGCTGTGGACCATATAATTAACCTTCGCAATTTTTTTATAGTAGGATGTTCAAACCCAATGTTTCGTGTACGAATGATGCGTTTCCGTTTGTTATTGTTGATTTTTTCCGTGCATGTGCCAGTGTTTACAAAGTACAAGATAATAACTGCGGCCATATGTCGACCATACGTTTTGGTGGTCAAAAAATTTTCCACAAATTTGTACTGAAATGATGTTTAACCAAGTTCTCGATTATTTAATACAGAGTTACATCGCAGAGTAGATGAAAAATTCTTGTTCAGTTTCCGACTGGATGGATTTAGTCCTAGAGAAAAGGTCAATAGTTCAGTTTCGACAAAGGCTGTATAGGGATAGATAGATAGATGGACAGATGGATAGGCGGATAGATAGAAAGTTGGATAATAGATGGATGGATGAATGAATTGATAGATGGATGGATGGGTAGATAGACGGATGGACGAATAGATAGACGGATGGATAGATAGAGAGAAAAACAGACAGATAGACAGACAGATAGAGCGATAGAAAGATAGATAGATAGACAGACAGACAGACAGACAGACAGACAGACAGATAGACAGATAGACAGATAGATAGAATAGACAGATAGATAGATAGATAGATAGATAGATAGATAGATAGATAGATAGATAGATAGATAGATAGACAGATAGGTAGAATATATAGACAGACAGACAGACAGATAGATAGATAGATAGATAGATAGATAGAAAGATAGATAGGTAGGTAGATGGATGAATATAGTTAGATGGTTAGACAGACAGATGGATGGATAAATAGATAGACGATTAGGTAGAGTTTTCTTGAATGAAACGCAGAACCGGTTTTCGAAAAGGTGAATGTTATTTCAGTGAAAGCTCAGAAACCAGTTTGTAGTTTAGATTTAAAAAAGAAGTTAAAATTAAAAAAAGGACAGAGTCATGTGAAACAGCTTCCGGTGTTTCTTGTTTGTATTTCTACTTTCATGTATACGATGGCGCATTCCATCACGTTTTTTTTTTATCCTTTAAAAATTTTAATGATAATTTGATGGATAATTGCAATGTTTTATCTTCTCTTCTACAGCGGGAGAAATTCGATGTTTGTTTTTTGAATTTTTAATTTTTTTTAAATTAAAGAGTTCTTTTGGCTGTTTCGTGTCTCTCGTGTTGGAAAGTCACGAAAATCTTCCCCGGTTGTTTCCCGCAGTCAGCAATAAGGAAATGTAAATTGCGAAGATACGATCACAGATGGTTACGATGTCTTCCTTTTTTTTCGGGAGAAAAAAAAATTTACAAATATAGTAGATGATGAAGTAATATTAAATAATATTTTAATAATTCGTAGAATAGTAAATAGTTTAATTAATTAGTAAGTTAATCAGAGTAGTTAAAAGGAACAGAAACATTCTTTTCGGTGAATTTTCTGTCTATGAAATGTTGTGTATATTAGAAATTCGGCCGCTAGACTGCGCTGCTTTTTATAGATTGTATGCGATTTTTTTTGTTTTTCTATCAAGTGTCGATGAAGGCTGAATGTAGTCCATGGTCACATTCGTATTCTCCACATTTGTTAACTAGATAGATAGACAGGAAGACGGATAGAGCATTATGTAGGTATCTAGATAGATAGATCGATGAATGAATATAGACAGACGGATAGATAGGTGGATTAATAAATAAATAAAACCGGTGTATAGATAGGTATATACTATAGATAGATAGATATATAGATAGGTAGACAAATAGACAGATGAATAGATAGCCAGATAGAAAGAAAGTTAGATAATAGCTAGATAGCTAGATAGATAGATGGATAGATGGATGGATAGGTACATAGACGGACGGATAGATAGGTAGGCAGACAGATAGATAGATAGGTAGACATATTGACAGATAGATAGGTGGATAGATAGATAGACATATATACAGAAAGATACATAGAAAGACAGACAGACAGACAGACAGACAGATAGACATATAGACAGACAGATACATAGAAAGACAGACAGACAGGCAGACAAGACAGACAGACAGACATATAGACAGATAGTTAGATAGAGTGTACTGCATGTACAGTATGAACACTCGACTCAGTTATGTAGTTACCAGAATGTCCGCAGATGGCGCTGTCCCTCCCCCGCCCCTTGAGTCTCGGCATCTTGCCAAAGACCGGTGGGGCATCTAACACTACAAGCGCCGGTCCAGTCTACGGTACTCCTCTTAACCGCTCTCCCGTTGGACAATCCCTTTAGTCGAGTCTCAACTGTCGTAGGAGGAAGTGCATACCGTCCCATCCAACTTTACAATCGTATATATTCCTCTTCAACAAAAACCACTTGGCAGATTCTCAAATCCGTGTGTGCGTGTGAATTCCCAGAATGTCTGACCGTTAGAGAATCTTGACAAGATTCTTAAAAACAACCAAGATAAACAAAAGACTGTTTTCTCATTTATATTTTCATCTTAAATTCGAAAAAATAACAGAAATCTAAAGTGGGCGCGCCATGAAGTTTCATTGGTTCCTCGTTCTCGCTTCCTTATTGTTTCTACCGGCGGTGATAAGCATCGTCGAATCTTCCAGTGACGCTAAAACACAGGTGAATAAAACGATTAACTCTCCTAGCCTTTATATAGCTAGATTACAGAATCAATAAGATACAGAATTAAGTTTTCCAGAGATTCTTTTAAACAGTGATTCTTAGAATCTCAAGTGCTTTAGATCGTGCGATTCTGACTCTTCAGATGATTCACAATTCTTAGTATTCTAGTTAAGATTCTCGAACTAAGACTCGAAGAATTCTCACGAGATTCTCAAGATTCATGAAAAGATTCACAACACATTCCTTCAAAATGCTATAGTTGTTTCTCTTTAGGGATTCCTGAGATTCTTTGCAAGATTCCTGATAAGATTCCTGGCAAGCTTCTCTAAAAATTCCTTAATAGATAGTTAAGACAGACACATAGATAGATAGACAGACAGAGAGATAGGCAAAACATCGTGTTTTTGAATAGTAGAAATTCTGAACCGCTAAATTCAACTGTTTTTAAGAGATTCTCTTCTTACCGACTCTTCCAAGATTCCTAAATGTATTTAAAGATTCTGCCAACTGGAACAGAAATTATTTATTTTAAAAAATCAACAACAGGGAAGCGTCGCTCTGTTCGAGGAATGACCTTCGCCTTTATTTTTTTATGAAATAAATAGATAAAATATTTACGACGGCCATTAAAAAAACAACAAATAAATAATAATAAAAACGGCGGCTGTATATTATTCATGGCATGGGAATCACGATTCCGGAATCGCCCATCAGGTTGATATACTGCCTTCCGGAAGTTGGAACACTGGCGCGCTATTCTAAACAAGATGAGGAAACAAGGTCGACTCGACAAGGTCGTCTCCTCCATTGAAAGCAACATTTCCCCATTCGTTTATCTTTTTATACTCTCAGTTAAAATCTATTTAACATGGATTCATGCACAGATAGATAGATGGATAGATAGATAATATAGATAGATAGATAGATAGATAGATAGATAGATAGATAGATAGATAGACAGATAGATGGGTAGGTAGGGTAGATAGATAAATGTACAGATAAATAGTTAGACAGATAGATAGATAGACAGATAGATAGACAGATAGATAGATAGATAGATAGATAAATAAATAGACAGATAGATAAATAGATAGATAGATAGATTGATTAATATATTGTGTATATTTTAAGTAGAATATTAGACATAATATGAATCTGAATCTTGAATCCCCTTTACAGTTATCTTAAAGAATACATTCAAATGGTTTTCTTACGTATTTTTAAAAATCAAACAATCCTAAGAATCTCAAGAATCTCTTAATAAAAAAGGTTAAATACTTATCCAGGGAAACATCCACAAAATTCTTCAAATTATTTATATAAAAAAAGGAATCTCGAAAACAAGAATCTTGTTACCCGGAAGGCAGAAGCACTTGACACAACACCGTTTCCGTTCTGGTGAATATAAATGACTCACCTTATAAGGAACACAGTTTTGTAGAGTCCTTTGCTGCCCTGCTTTCAAGGGGGTTCGCAACTCATCTAAAAATATGTATCTTATTCAATTAAATAAAAAAC
>JAIQCU010000547.1:0-43602 GCA_022114935.1 Leptestheria dahalacensis | reverse complement strand
TTACAAAAGGTCGATTATGATTCACTCATTCAAAAAAAAACGAATACTTTAATAGATTTTAATAAAATAAAAAATAGAAATTACTTGGAAAGTTATTATTTAAAAATTATATAAGTATTAAACAGCACAGCCACGCCCATTTCTGCAGTCAACGAATCGGCTTGCAGCGGAAAATTCCACATAATTTTTTAAGTACGTACACGGCGGTGACCGCGAACTTCTCAGCTGGTATTCCTGATACTCCAGCTGGCTTCGTAGCCGCTGCTCGTCCGGCGCCTGGGCGGCCATGATCTTCTCCTGAAGCATGTTCCAGTCCTCGAATTTCTTCTGCTGGTCCTTTAGTTCGTCCAGCGTGCTTTGTAGAACACTAAATAATTTTCAACTAATTAAAATTCTCAATTTATTAAATTAGACATTCATCCTTTCCACCTCGACATCGAACTATTATTTCAAATTAATTATTCCAATATATTTATTATTCTAATTTAACTATTATTGTGAATAATTTAAATACACTTTAAA
The DNA here is from genome assembly GCA_022114935.1 of Leptestheria dahalacensis. Lineage (NCBI taxonomy): Eukaryota > Metazoa > Arthropoda > Branchiopoda > Diplostraca > Leptestheriidae > Leptestheria > Leptestheria dahalacensis. The sequence goes on along the minus strand of JAIQCU010000547.1, from coordinate 43,080 downwards.
AAATTTAAATGTTTCATGATTATAAGTTATTCACTCACCGTTTATTTTTAATTTTTTTAACAATAATTATAGTAAGAGTAATTATTATATTAATTATTATTTTATTTATTATTATATTATAATTATATGAGTATTAATAATTATTGTAGTAGTAGTAGTAAGAGCTAATAACAGTTAAAAAGAGAACCACCTGTGCTGATTTTCTAAAGCTTTTTCCAGTTTGTGCAGGCACTGGATCCCGTGCTTCTTCTTGCGGGCCAACTCCATGTCGGGCTTCAGCCGCAGCACGTTCTCGTAGCACAGGACCGAGCTAAAACAGTAATACACGCCAATTCATTATACTTTATTCATTTCTGAAAATTTGATTGTTCAAAAAAACCGGTTCAGGTCGCCAAGTATTGCATATGAATTGGCCAACGTGTACTGTGCAATGACGTCTGTCGGCGTGTGATCCACCGCGGCGTGAAGAACCAGAATGGCTTCCTCCTGCTGCTGCGCTTGACTGAGGATATTGCCGAGCTGCACCAATGCAATCGTTTTATAGAGCCTGAGTAAATAAGGTAATTAAATTTCCAAATTAATCAACTTAATTTATAATAAATTATTTTAACAGAAGCCGACAAAGTGAACGAATACCTTGGCGAGAAGTAAAGAGCACGTCTTGCACATTCGACGGCTTCTAAAGCGTTGCCTTGAATCCTCCAGTAGAGCGTCGCTAGATTATAAAGGACCCAGGATGTTGAGTTCTTCCTTAGGCCGGCTGAAACGCTGCCACCAAACTCGGCTAACGAGAACGCCTCCGGGATGTAAGCCTCCAGCAGCAGCTCGGGATCGATAGCCAGAAAGTCGCGGTCATGTAACGCCTTCAAGATGAAAACAACGTATTTAACTTAAATGAACCTTGATATTATTGAAGATTATGATTACCACGAAATGCTCAAAACAGTGCATTGAGAACGGCAGTTCATAGAAATCCGAGCAGCGGGGCTCGTTCTTCAATCTCCCAGCTGGCGGTAAGTGACTGTCGACACTTATCCCGTACGACGAAAAGTACGACACGGTGCTCTCCTGTATCGTCATGGTGGTCGACTTCTTCCCAGCCTTGATGCAGTCAGGATCGGTCGTCTGAAGTTTTTCCTCGATGGTTATACCCGCATCCGGGTCGTCTTTCGTATCGTAATCGACTTTGCGGTAGAAGAGCTCCTTCTTGAGATCGTCGGCCTCGAGAACGCGATCCTCCTGAGCGAGCAGCGCCATCAGGTCGTGGGGTTTGGAAAGTTGAAATACCGAGTCCGCCTGGTTTTCAAAAAGTCAGACAATACCAAAGTGTACTTTTGAACAAAACGGCGGGAAAAAAAATACAAACCTGGGACTGAATTCGTCCATCCTCTGTGACCACCCAATGAGTAGCAGCGAAAATGATAACAAAGTTGCATACCACGGTTACATACAAACTGAAAAAAACGCCTCTCTGCATAGTGAGATTTCTGCAGCTAATAATGTATGACCAGTTATGACTGGTTTAATACGATGCACTAACAGTTTAACGGCCGAAAATTTAAATAACAAATTGAGATGAAGTTTTCGCCTGGATTCGTCTGCTGCGTCTCGAAAACGTTGTATTGTTTATTTAAAAAGGGGCTGAAGGGGTCCGCAACTTTAGTGCGCATGACGAAATAAGAATTGGCGTTTATGTTAAAGCAATTTTGTTAGAAATTTAAATCCCACAAGGGTATTTTTTTATTTTTATTGTATTAATTCACTACTTTTTTTGAAAAAAGTTTTATTTATTTTCTAATGTGCGAATTTAGTTGTAAAGACTAAAAAGTTTTAACTTTCTCAGTATTAATATCGGTACAAAGTTATATAACATATCGATAATCAACATTAAAGTACACCGAGGACAGAAAGCACAATGATATCAACAGTAACGATCTGCGAAACCGAAATCTATATCAATAAGGAATCTCAAATATCGATATTTCTATCCTTAATGACAATCCTGCTGCTGTAAAAAGGTTGTTTTTGAAACATCAGTTTATCCGTGATTTTCTTCTGGAACCCGTACTAAGAGGCGAACTTCCTGCAGAATCAAGAACAGTCAGTTCGAGTTAAGCAGGTTAGCGGAAAGCTGTGCAGTACGTCAGGACTTGATATAAGAATGTCAGCTAATCTCATATTAAACTATGAACATGTGTCACACTATACTAAGGTGTTTACTGTTTTGGTGTAAATATTAACCATCTGCATCATATAACGTTAAACTGCTGCCAGGACAAATTCAAATTTGCCGCCATTGTAGGTGCGCGCAAGTTGTTCGTGGAAAAAGAGGTTCTGGATGGCGGTTTCGATTTTTGAAGGTGCCACCCTCTTTGGGTTTTAAAAACTAAAGAGGATGAAAAACCTTTATGCAACTACTTTCAGGGAATTTTCGGCCGTCGGCCAGGGTGTTTTCTTCGAAATTTGGAATTCTTTGGGGAGAATTTCAGACATTGCAAAATGGTCAATATTGCTCAAATCCCTAACAAATCGCGAATGTTCTCCACTTCTCGCGAGGTGTTAAACAAACAGCCTTGTTCCTGGAACTTGCATACCTAACTCGTATTTGCCAAAGCCTTGAGGCATGGCCGGAACGGATCCCTCGCCTCGTTGATATAAAGACATTGTCGCTGACAGATGTCGTCCAGAATGCCGTTCAAGTTTTGTGCCCTCGTCGTCACCGCTCTGTGTTTCAACCTCGAAATCGGGTTTCTCTTACTGCTCGTGTGGCTCTACAGGCTAATAAGACGTAATTTACCAATAAATTGATGCTTTCAACGGACGCGAGTTGTTTTAACTGAAGAAATCTGACCTTTCGATGAACAGGCAAGTCCTAGAATCATGATACTGACTTTTAGATGTTAATGTTCTGTTACTGATTACCGTCACGAATCACTCACTAGACCTGTACCCAAACTTATGGTCAGAGAATGTAAGACTGTTGACTCAGTAAAAGAGCTTAAAATAACACAGGGGCAGCTTTAACATCGTTTAACGCCATCTAGTGGTAGCTAAGCGAACTACGTCTGTCTATTTGTACTAATAACCGAAATGAATTACGAATAATACACAGTTGATGGAAGTTCTAATTTATAGCTGTTAATTTTACTTTGCAGGACTGTGCAATGGTGATGATCCTGCCCGACTAGTTACATTGCTTCAAGAAGGATGCTTACAGAATATGAACTGTACAGTCTAGAGCAAAACACACGGGTTAGTAATTCACAACTTGTAGGATCTTATTTTGAGGAAACTAACGAGCCGATTTCGACTAAACTTGGCAGATGTGTTAAGTATTACTAGGCGTACGTTCAGCTTTTTTTAAGGCTGCTACATCTTTGAAAGTGTAGGAGCAATAAGCAATTGACTTTTCCCCGGCCAGAGCTCGTTTAAATTGCCCCAGACTGTACATAAAATGTGCAATTGGCTTCCATGGAACAATACCTTGCATGACTACATAGAGAATACTGTTACATTCATCTCGTTGTGTACATAAATGTGTGTAATTTGTATTGCAACATGCAGCTGTTTAAAATATATGTGAAACAATAACAGCGTATTGTGAAGGTATAAGCAACAATACATTGATTACTTCCTGTGCAATTCATAATTCCGAGCAAATCTGGTCAAGATTCTTGATAGGGTGTGTTCTTATATGCTTATAATGACATGTTCCAGACGCAAGTAAACAACACGTGTGGACTTAGAGTGCACCCGCGGAATGCAATACGACTGTNCAGTTATCTCAATAACAGATCGTTCTCAATCAAAATTTCTTTTTGTCTCAATCCTCTCATTCGATTATCTATCGGTTTCAGTTACTTTTATAGTTGTCTCATTCATTTTAGAAAATTTCAACATTTTTTGTGTCGAATTTTTCGAAAGGCGATTTCTCCAAATTGGTTTGTTCTCAATCAAATATTTTGATTGTCTCATTTTTCTCATTGATGAACTCATGTGTCTCATACATTGACGTGGATGTCTCATTTCAAGTCCCTGCCAACTTGACAGTCGTGAATGCAATTTGCAGGGAGCTTGTGAACTCCACTCCAACTCTCTCGTTTATGCCAAAGGCAGAAAAACCCATCTTCAATGGCCATATAATTCGTACTTGCTGATCAAATTGAACTGCACGCAGAGTATATCAAGGCCTTCTATTCAGGGCTTGATCTCTCGAGGGAAAGAGTATAAATCAAAGCTGCTAAAACCTGATTGAAAGTTGGAACATGAAATTAACTTTGATGGTTTAATCGATTAAAGACGATCCAGTTCACACAAACAAGTACATTGTATAAAATTGCAACAGAATTAAGTTTTGCATAAAACAACAAAGTACCGGTTATATTGTGTATTTTGTAATTTCAACAGCTTTTCGTGCTTCACCCACACAGTCGAATACATGCAGGCGCTGCGTGGGAAAACACCGAAAGAATGCCATAAGCACTATTGAAACCATTGTACTTTGATTCTTCTTACATTAAATGCAAATGTTTCAGTTGATAGAAGTATTGAAATCAGTCCCACCTTCATGAAATCATCGAACAAAATAGACTAATGATGGTTTGACTCTTTACACTGAGCTGTAATGGATACTTCGTTATTGAGCATGCAGATATCTATTTGCAGCATTCATCAAGCACCTTCAAAGCCATTGGACCCTATGGTTGTAGCGTCAGTACTTTCAGGCTGAAGTTTCTCATGTAGATTTACATCCTACAAATATACAATAACAAGTAAGTAAACTTTAGAGGATGTATAACCATTAGGCAAACTGATGAGGTCCGCGTAACTATGGTCGTTTTATACTCCTGTTACACAACAACTTGTTATATTCGGGAATCCTTTTATATGGGTTCATTAGCATGGAGACGTTGTTTCTGATTTTGATGTATACTTTCTCTTGTGTGTTAAACAAATATACGAGTTATTGATTTTATGTGTCTATAGCGCTAGTTCTACTTTCCGTGAGAGGCGTAGAAGGTTTTTTTTTTACTGTTGAATCAGTGAATCTTACTTCTTATAGGAGGTTTTTGCCCAAAAACTTAAAGCCAGCCACTCGTTAATGTGGTGGGATGGTCAGTATTACGTTCCTTTAACTTAATGCGTTAATCCCGTTTATATAACCTTCTAATTGACCGTATAAGCAATCAGAAGGATGGTCAAGTTTACTTGGATTTCACTGGAATCCATGTTCTCCCAGCTGTCCAGCTCCTTGACGGTCTGCGCACAGCAGCAAGACATGACTAGCAGCCCCATAGCTGAAATGAGCAACGCTGCCGCAAAGAAGCTTATGAGCAGCAACAGGGAGGCGTACAAAGCATCACTGGTCGGGGTACAGTCCACCTGTGTGACACATGTGCCTATTAAGCTAATTAGATGCTCGTATTCCGAGGTGGTTAACAAGTTACGTAAGGCAATACCTGTTATTATAACAGAAAGAAAGTTACCACATTTACATGATGATCCAAAATTATATATCACTGATGACACCACTGCTAGATAATTCGATCACTTAATGATTAACCTAATTCTTAGTTGTTTTGAAGTACATCAAAGTATATAATTCCCTTGGATATAAATCAGTTATACAGTAAACCGTTACTTCTATATACGTTGATATAATGAACTACTTTAAATACTCACCATCGTAGAGTTGCAGGGTGATGAATCGAGATTGCTTGGGACCAACGTAGCGTCCTGTGGTACCAACCAAGGTATCATGGTTGTTTATACTTTCTGAGAAGGAACAAAACTAATTATTATCCACGGTATGTAAACCATATCTTGACGTCTGTAACCATAGCTACTGCTGCATGTACATTACCAACTTGTATAATCTATTTACTGTTAATTGAACAGTCATATTAACCCTAGATCTTGTTTTATACACCATCAGATTATCAGTCTATTACTGTGATTTTAGCACAATGTAACGCTTATCAGAAAAAGATATAACACGGTAACTATACAGTTAGCTATACGCTTCAAGTTCATTAGTACGTAGAAGCCGAATGTAATTATTCACCTGCCGTATGTAAGTATACGAATGACGGTTTTGAATGCTATACACCTTAGCTTGTACCTTGCTTTAGCCGCTCTAGCCAACCTGTTACTGTCTGGTGCCCCAAACTGTACTGCTAAAGTGACTGTGTCTAAGCAAAAACCTATGACGCATGAGCCACGCCGTATATCAAGCATCACGTATCCTGCCTTGCGGCTAATCCCGCATTCTTCTCAAGACATGCCCTGAAATGACACATTCCCCAAAGCAGAAAAGATTATTAGAGATTACATAAAGATTTCAATTACAACACAGTTAGGTAACGGTCCGTGNTGCATTGTGTCATTTTTGCTGTTAACAAAGAAGAGTTCAAAATATAATTTTTTGGCAACGATGTAATTTTGTGTACGTAAAATTATTTCACTGGGTAGCGGTAGCAAGGTATATATGCAGTGAACGCTACCCGCATTGGGTATAGGGTAAAGCGAACGATGTTCAACCAGGTAATTCTTCAACCACTAAATTATTCAACTAGCAAAGATTAGCGAGCAATATCCAACCGGTTTATTTTTCAACCACCACGTTCTTCAACTGGCAGATACTAGCGACCAATGTTCAACCTGCTAAGTCTTCAACCAGCTAATGCTTCAACTAGCTGGCGAGAGCAAATCTGCTTCAACCAGCCTATTTTTCAACCAGCGCATTCTCCAACCAACACAAACTACCGAGCAATATTCAACCAGCTAAGTCTTCAACCATCCAATTGTTCAACTAAAAGCGTCAAAAGGTTGAATAAATTCTTCAACCTGATACACCGTAAAGGTTGAAAAACGGAGAAAATCGCGACAGTGATGATTTAAGCAAACACGAAGTTATTTTGAAGAGATCCCATAAAATGTACTTGGTAGTATTCAACGAGCATATTCTTCAGCCCTCCAGTTATTCAACATGACACACCGTGCTGCTTGAATAATGGAAAAAGTAACGACACTGTATAAACAAGTAAACGTCAGTAGATAGGTAAACACTATTAAGAAACCAAACCCTGTTCAGGGGTCAGTGGTAGCTACGGTTTCGTTCGTGAATATACCGGTCTATGTCAACTACTGCCTGGGATATGTACTCCAGACTGTGATGGCAAATTGATTTGCGCGTATCCCATGGCGAATGAGAAAAGTACAGAAGTCTGTTGCGTTTACTCATTTACGCGAAATCCAGTACGTTTTAAAGACGCATGCGCTTAGATACCACATTCTTCTAACAAATGTTTCCTCCTGGAACCAGCCCAACGATCATATGGACTATACTGAAATTTTTATTACAAAAAATTTACAAAGAACTGGGATCTTACAGTGCTTTATAAGAGGCTCTACCAAAAAATACTGAAAATTTACCGAATCTCGTACCTCGAAATTGCATATGTACTTCAGATTCATCTATCTGTTATACCAAGATGAACAACACTTGGAAATTTGTATTCGTACAATTTTTGTATTTCGGCCTATACCACTTTATGGTTTAATGCCACGTACAGAATTGTATACTTTTCCGAAATTGTAAGTTCCTCTTACTCGAAAAATTACTAATAATTAAGTAAGTTTTGAGTAAGTCGGTATGATTTTAAGGATGTGTGGCTAAAACAATGCCTTCGGCGCATTAACGTAAATTGTAATCATAAAGTATGTTATTAATGTAAGTAGTAATAATGTAATTAAAAATACTGATGTATTTGTAAACTGACGTATATTTCGGCTATAGGTAGAAACACTTCGAAATATAAGATTGACCCGTGCGTGAGAACGGCAGAGTTGAACTCGTAAGGTAGTCCGTACAACATGGTTTGTTTTTGTAGGACTGCTAAACTAAAACGTGTGTTATTACGAGGTTAATTATAATTAACATATTTATATAGAAAGAAAGCAACGTTGCCTCAACAGGTGGACATCAGAGACATTGATTTAAATTCTTTTATAAGTTAAATTATTTTTACTGCAATTAAATATTACATTTAAAACTTATTTAACTCTTTGCACTTTATACAGTTATCAATATTTAAGTTTCTTCTTTTCTTCGCCTAATAGTTTAAGACACTATATCTATTTCTACGATTAAGTAAATTCAGAAATTTTCTTACTGTATCGCTAGGACATTAATGACATTATCATTCAACAAATATTTATACTTTTTATACTATAACATATTTACGTAACATTTAGCTGCACTGAAATTAATTGCACTAAAAGAATAAAAATGAAATAATTAAAATTAAACCAATTGCTTTAAGGAGAATCCAAAAGGACAGCTCGAATCAGTGTTATCCCAGGGAATTCCTACTTCAGCCTGCAGTTTAAAATGAGTGCGTACTTATGCAAAACAAGGCTGAAAAGTTCAGGATTCGCTGAATTCTTCCTATAAAAAGAGCAGCCGTCTAGAGCTTCAATCGTCAGTCAGCTAGCTGCTTCTGTCGTGCCACTGCCCACTTCTCCTCTCTACAACAATGGGTAAACACTTTCTATTTCATTTGCTTGATATCGATTTCACCGATACAATATCGGTATTTCCATATTGATAATCGATAATTTAAACGATACGATATAACAGAGCCCAAATGCATCGATATATCGACATGTCAATATCAATATACCGGAGAACTCTATACTAATGTTTTCCATATTTCATGTCTTTAGCTTTTGCATTGGTCCTGGTTGCTCTCTTGGGCTTCTCTTCCGTCATGGCTGGAGGCTACGACTACCAGCAGCCGCCGGCCTACCAGCAGTCGTACGACAAGTACTACAGCCTCGAGTACCCCGAGATCGTGTGCAACAAGATCTACAAGCTGTCCGTGTACCAGGACTACAGCTACTCCAACAAGGGCTACGGCTACCCCAAGGAGCAGTACTACGTTCTCGGCTATCCCGAATACCTGTGCGGCGAGGTCAAGAAGGCCGAGGAGGTCAAATACGACTATAAGCCTGCCTACAAAGCTGACTACAAAGCCTACTAAACTATGTTGTTAATGTAATGTGTTAAATATATCGGCTGAAAATCACGTTTCCGTTTTGTTTGTAAATCTTTTCCTCGTAAATATTTGCAGAGATCAAGAAAGATCTCTGCACCTAAAACCTGGTTGCTCGGTAAGGTGAAGTTCAGGACGAGAGTTAGGACTAGAGAGGTCGTGCTGAAAACGAAATGATGCGTCGAAACCGATTCACGGCCTTAGTCTTATGTCTTTCTGCTAAAGACTCCAGAAAACTTGTCCCTATTTCACTAGATAAATCTTTAATGTCAAAAATTTTACCCGTGTAAGACAATTAACTTGTATTTATCTAATATGCACCACAATACCATAGTCTAAAGCAAAAACTGGGGTCTGAATGGCAGAAGATTAATTCTTAAACTTTGGAGTTTTATATTTTGGCTAAAGTAACGAACCGATTTCAACTAAACTTTCTGAGTATGTTAAGTACCATTGGCTCTACACTCGGTATTTTTTGGGTGGCTAATCTTTGAAAGTGTGGCAGCAATAAACAATCAACTTTTCCCCAGCAAGAACCCTTTTTATTGCTCTTATAGACTGTACCCTGACACAGTGCTTTGCATGCCTCGGGTTACGACCTGGCTTCATCCCCCCGGACATACATGAATTCAAAACAACTGAATGGTACCACAGCAACTACAAATGAGGTAACCAAAACGGTTACCGTTGACCCTGTGAAGTTTGAGATTCTGGATCTTAAATTCAAGCGTTAAATTTAATTTATAGATTATTTTGCTATCTGGTATTTCATTTGCATATAAAAGTTGAAAATTTCATAAATAATTAAAAATAAATAAACTAAAGTGACATTTTGAATCGATAATTCAAAGTTAACCCTTTTAATCGAATTATATCTTGAATATAGAGTTTTCACGGTTACCCTTTGTTGCATAGGGCGGCATTTGTCATCAAGTTATGTTTCCATTTTCTCCAAGACCGATGAATCTTGTATCAAACGGACTGTGCTATTGCCTAGCAACACGAAACTACTAGTCCATAAACTGGGTTCCGATGGTTATATTGCTTTCGGTCCAAATACTTGGCAAGGTCTTGATCCACTTATGGAGAGGTCCATTCAAGAATCTTCAAATGATGGCAACACATTGCTCAGTCTACTTAAGGAATGCTGACTTACGCTTACTATCGTTATGTAAGTGCCATCTATTGCCTGACTCGAGTATCACCAGAACATGTTTGCTTAGGACGGATTACTATAAGATTTTAACTGTGAAGTCAGGGCAGTAAATCTTGGAGACATTTCGGGAACATATGAAGCTCTCCACGGTGTGTCATCGTGTCGTCAACAATACCAAATTGAAGCCTTTTCTCAATGTGGCACTTTTGGTGATAAGTGGTTTCACGGTTCTGGTTAATATGTGGACATTATGAATATAGCTTCACTGCCTGCTGAACATGCAGAATCAGTGTCATCCAACTTCTGTCGGCCGTACTTGTATGCGCTCGCTGCTCGAGCAGGGCCAAGTCGACAACTGAGGGTACCTTAGTTGCTAACGAAGGTTACCTGTAATCACCATGTGTATAATGCCACCAGACGGCGAGTCAATCTATACGCTCGGACCCTATATATCAGCCTTCAAGGGGTACATAGAGCATAGTACAACCCTCGCAGGTTGACTCTAGCGTACGAAGACTGCAACTAAGACCCAACTGGAAAGGCTGATCGCATTAAGCAGATTCCTGCGTAAAGTATTATCTTCCTTCCCAACGTTTCGAATTTACAAGAAAAACGACTTACAGTGAGTCGGTTGGTGAAGCTTTCGTTATCGGTCCTCCTCTCTACGGACCGCGGAGGGCTACTTAAGGCCACTGAAAGACACACAAGTGACGTAGAAGCTACACTGGCATCATGTGTCCAAAACTGTATTTCGCCCTTGTCGTAGCCTTGTGCTGCAACATTGAAGTTGCACTGGTTTTGTTGGGTATGATTATGTACCGAAAATGGGTAATGTTCACAAATGGAATCTGGAAACTCAACTTGACGCTAATGTGTTCTTTACCCAACAGAAACAACTGCGAACAGAAACCTGGAGGAGAGGTAGATTAGGACATCGCAACCAGTGATAGCCTCTCTACGACGAAACCAGTGAGGGATAGAGAGCTAGCAGCAACTCCCAACATAAGATGGTAAACGTTTGGGGTTCAAATTAGCTTTAGAGAAAGCTTGAGTGAATAACAGCCACCACAAAGTGATCCTTTAAGAGCGTGTAAGCAGTACTGCGCATTACAGTACCACTAGCTGCATAACTTAATTAAGTTAACTCATTTGCCACTATACCTATAAACTGTAATAGGTAATGTAATTTTGATACAAATTCTTATCCTAACGAGAACTTAGGAAAAGTCTCAAGTTGGAGTACAGTATCAAATCGAGCATCCCTTATTGCACACAAGATTTTCTTGAATTCAGCTATTTAAAAATCATTTCCGGTTCTTGTAGAAGTACGCGGAAACACGAGTCATCCTGCTGAAAACGCCATGTGTTCAATGCATCCGGCTCCGTACAACGTACAGATGAACCTTTATGAAAGAACCACTTCAATGCCTTTAATACATGATGCTGTGAGAACGTTTCAGTTGGCCAATTATCGTTCGTCTGACAAAGTATAGTATATCCGTAGCAGCTATAGGATCGCTAATGAGAAGAAACCATCATTACCTTATTGTACGGACTTTGTAAAATAAATGTCATGCACAACCTTTTGAGTGATTCATCTAAATTTACTCTAAAGTACTACTTAGAAGCGGTCGTATAAAACATCAGATGTTCAGTTATGATAAATGAATAAGCATAGATAGTGAGAAAGTGAAGATAGTGAGAAAATAGTAGATGACAAACTAGGTTGCCAGGATCACATAGAATGTAGCAAAATGATTTTTGCCTGTTCAGGTTAACACTATTAAAAGACGAAGTCATTAGACTTTCATCATTTAATTAAAGTTAACTGGGCTAGTAGAAGCCAGGGTCCATGCTGAGCTCCTTAATTCGGCATCTATAGGAAATAACATTTTTAGAACCTTCATCCTACAAGGTGAAGTTTTCGTCACGCAAATAGGGTGTTCGACCGCAATCTCCTATAAAAAGCGAGTTATTCTCCGACCTATTCGTCAGTCGCCTAGCTGCTTCTCTCGTACAACAGTCGACCTCTTCGCACTACAACAATGGGTAAGCACATCTTTCTTAGTTGTCTAAAGAGATATCGCATTTAACTTAACGTTCCCGTTTAATGTCTTTAGCTTTTGCACTGGTCCTGGTTGCTCTCTTGGGCGTCTCTTCCGTCATGGCTGGAGGCTACGATTATCAGCCGCCGGCCTACCAGCAGTCGTACGACAAGTACTACAGCCTCGAGTACCCCGAGATCGTCTGCAACAAGATCTACAAGCTGTCCGTCTACCAGGACTACAGCTACTCCAACAAGGGCTACGGCTACCCCAAGGAGCAGTACTACGTTCTCGGCTACCCCGAATACTTGTGCGGTGAGGTCAAGAAGGCCGAGGAAGTCAAATACGACTATAAGCCTGCCTACAAAGCTGACTACAAAGCCTACTAAATTATGTTGATGTTGATGTATCTGTTGAATATATACTGAAGCTAAATTCAACTGTATCTACTCTTTTATTCACACGGCTACGAATTCTGGAGCTTGCTCAGCACTCAAGTTGCATAGCCGCCGAGGCTTTGGATAGTCTTTTGCGTCATTTTTTTTTTGGCTTGTTCACCCAGTCCTAAAGTGAGAAAGTTCCTGGAAGATCTAGTAAGTCTAAATCTGTTAAGAAAGCAAAGCCTCAAGGGTCGCGGTGTTTTCTTGGACTTGCAATATGTACTGAGAACGACCATGGGATAGTTTAAGCTGGTCTGCCAAAAATCGACTGTTTTAATAACACAAATAGGCTTATAGAAGACCCGAATACCACGCAAAATGTATTCTTATTGGTTTTCCTTCATCTCTTTAAGTGAGGAAGGTGGTATGGAACTGCTGAAAGGGCGCGCGTTAAGTTACTGGGCTTACTGGAAGGCTAGTCTGACAAAAGCTTGAACGGCCTCTAGCGGCAGTGGTAGAATTGAAACTAGTTTACTTGCTTCTGACACTTTCAGAGGATGTTACTGAGTTTTAATAAGTCGGTACCATTTCAGTTATGCGATACTGCTTCTTGATTACAATGTATCATACCATACCGTTGTTCATCCTAACTACGTAAACACTGTTGTTTCTTACAAATAAAGAGTCCATTGTGCTCTTCATATGTAGTACTATACCCTGTAGTGGAACTTTATTGCTTCCTTGTTAAGTAGAAACCTTGATGTATTTTATGAAAACTCGATTCATGTTTCATCAAGCTGAACTATTGTCGCCCAAATGTAGAAGACGAGCCATTGCCGCTGCTGTCTTGGGTATTACGGGCTTCGAGTCTGCGTAGAAACTTGAGGATCATTCATCGGTTTTGTATATGAAGGACGGAACATTCACTTACCTGGTTAGTAACTTCCACAGAAAGATTGCTCCCACGACAGAGCAAATGTTCACCACGAAGAACATAATGCTGCAAAGCAAATTACCATAAGGGCCTTCGTACATTGCCAGTCATAAAGCTTGACAGCACCCTTTGAAGGTTTGAGGCTTTTTGACCTACTTATAAGCGCGGATAAGTATCGTGACCACCAGACTTGCTTCTAGGGAAAAGAGTACGTGCAGGTGCAAGGATTGTCGACGTTTCTCCATGGAAAACGCGGAAAAGCTCATTCAAGTTAATACTAAGCTATAAGGCTAATGCCCTTATATACCCTGCCCTTAGGGATATTGGCTGGTTTAATAACTAAACATAATTGTAAAAACATGGCTATTGTTTTTTTTTTAAGGTTCTTGATGGTCACATACTAGTTTATAATTAACAAAAAAATTAAGAAGTTTTTTTTATGATACTTTAAGATAGAAACGTTCTAAGGGAAATCTGATATTTTGAAAGCAGGGTTCACTGACTGATCAAATCCAGGAGCTTTCATCCTCTCCATCCAGTACAGCAGGGTTTATACAATATGACGTCACATCACGTGACTCTTCATAAGGCCCCTATTCGTGGAAAGTTCATACTAGCCAAAACTTTCGGTATTTTTACTCTTTTTACCGTCATGCAACCATGTATCTCATAAAAGAACACGTGTCAATTACAGCTCGTACAGTGAGCAAAAGTACGATGGATGTAATATTCCACTTCTGCACTAAGAGAGTTCTTTAGCTGTTTAAATCCGCCAAGATGGCGGACAATGTGAATGCAAAAGCCCTGTGTAAACTACCGAGTTCGGATTGCTGGGCCCGTCAAAATCTACACCTGCAGGCGAAATGACTTGCTATATTGGTTCCTAGAGCGTCATTTGCCCATAATTTTACTTCCTTGGATGTAATAGACGTACATTTATCTAAATGTATAACTAGTCAGGTAAATATGTTCCTCAATATTCACATGAAGAGGCTGAACTGACAGCAAGACCGACGAAATAAGGCGATATTCTTTAAGTTTCACAAGATCCTAAACATTCTCTAGGATGAAATCACTTAACCCTGATCTCTTGTCGCGGATATATCTTTGCTTTCGAATACAATAACCGACAGTCGGATTTTGACCTCGGTTTATTCAACAGATACATTAACAACTTATAGTTTAGTAGGCTTTGTAGTCAGCTTTGTAGGCAGGCTTGTAATCGTATTTGACCTCCTCGGCCTTCTTGACCTCGCCGCACAAGTATTCGGGATAGCCGAGAACGTAGTACTGCTCCTTGGGGTAGCCGTAGCCCTTGTTGGAGTAGCTGTAGTCCTGGTACACGGACAGCTTGTAGATCTTGTTGCACACGATCTCGGGGTACTCAAGGCTGTAGTACTTGTCGTACGACTGTTGGTAGGCAGGCGGCTGCTGGTAGTCGTATCCTCCAGCCATGACGGATGAGACGCCCAAGAGAGCAACCAGGACCAGTGCAAAAGCTAAAGACATGAAATGGGAAACATTAATACAGAGTACTCCGGTATATCGATATCGACATGTCGATGTATCGATACATCTATCGTATCCTTTACATTATCGATTATCAGTAAGGGAATACCGATATTGTATCGGTGATATCGATATCTAGCAAATGAAATAGAAAGTGTTTACCCATTGTTGTAGAGAGGAGAAGTAGGCAGTGGTACGACAGAAGCAGCTAGCTGACTGACGATGGAAGGTCTAGACGGCTGCTCTTTTTATAGGAAGAATTCAGCGAGTCCTGAACTTTTCAGCCTTGTTTTGCGTAAGTACGCGCTCATTTTAAACTGCAGGCTGAAGTAGGAATTTCCTAGGGTAACACTGATTCGAACTGTCCTTTTGGATTCTCCTTAAAGCAATTGGCTTAATTATCTCATTTTTATTCTTTTAGTGCAATTATATTTCAGCACAGCTAAATTTTGTTATGTAAATATGTTATAGCATAAATAAGTATAAATATTTGTTGAATGATAATGTCATTAATGTCCTAGTGATACACTATTTCTGGATTTACTTGATCGTAGAAATAGATATAGTGTCTTAAACTATTAGGTGAAGAAAATGAGACACTTAAATATTGATAACTGTATGAAGTGCAACAGTTAAATAAGTATTAAATGTGTAATACAATCAACTTTAAGCAGGGGTGCCCATCCCCCCCAAGGCATAGGATCCCATTTTTCTCCAACACCATGGGGAAAAGGCAAAGTTTTAAGTATTTTGATGCATGCAATTAGTTACCGCCGTAAAAATTTGTTACACGTGGTCAGAGGTGTCCATTTCCACCCAGGTCTCTGAGGCGTACCCACCCGAGAAGTACCCACCCACCCATCCCGTGATATTTAGGAACTTTGTTCTGCACATATTCACATTCCGAGACAGAACTTTTGAACATTTTCAGGACAAATACCTCGTGGTTTAGAATCAATTGAGTAGACACTTCATACAAACTTAACTTCTACCTTACAGATTTCAAAAAGTCAGGTGATATGAGGTCTTTAGTGACTTCAGCCGGTATAAACGGGCTTTCTTAAAATAAATTACTAATGGGTGGGATACTCAGCGAAAAAAAGACACCTTCCTATCTCTTTATTGCACAACGTAGGTACTTATAATGTACAGAAGTAGACTGCTGAGAAGTCTTTATAAGTGCGATAATACGATATGCGGGAATTTTTTCCCCTATATTTTGATGAATTCAAGAAAAATACGCTTTCAGTTTGCACTAAAGCACAATATGTGGCATCAACTATTATTGTCCAGTTCAGCAAGCAAAATGTTGTACAAGACTTAGAACGCCGCAGACGCGAGAACTTGGTCCCTTTCTAAAGAGTAAGCGGCTAATACAAGATGATCCTTGAGATGCCAAAACCAACCACCTTCCGGATTTTGGGGCCAAAGCAAGCTCCGTACCCCCAGTGCCTTCGAGGCCAAAGTGGTCACTTATACCACCATGTACCCACCACCAATTGTCGTAACAAATGTGAATTGATCATGTATTTCACTGTAGTGGGAAATTGGAACGTTTCGTTTCCATCAAGGCTGCAAGTACCCACTTCTGGTGACCCCCTTCCCTTTTACGTAACCTCTGCCATCAATTTCATGCAAGTGCTACTCTGTAAGAGTGCGAGAGCTTTTCCTCGGCGTTTATTTTCCCCTTTGGTACCCACCTTCGCCGCTTACGAGACAGCTGCCTCTTGAACCCCCCCCCCTGTGGGCACCCCTGACTTTAAGAATATGAATCAATGTCTCTGATGTCCAGCTGCTGAGGCCACGTTGTTTTCTTTCTACATAAACATGTTAATTATAATATAATTAAGCCGGTAATAACATCCACGTTCAAACTGCTTATACGAGTTTAGAACATTTCAAGTATGTTATCGAAAAACTTTCCCGAGGAACCAGGTTTAACTCCAGAGATCTGTCTTGATCTCTCAAAATATTTACGCTGAAAAGTTTTACAGACAAAAAGGAAACGTGACTTTCAGCCGATATATTTAACACACAACAATAACAACATAGTTTAGTAGGCTTTGTAGTCAGCTTTGTAGGCAGGCTTGTAGTCGTATTTGACCTCCTCGGCCTTCTTGACCTCGCCGCACAGGTATTCGGGGTAGCCGAGAACGTAGTACTGCTCCTTGGGGTAGCCGTAGCCCTTGTTGGAGTAGCCGTAGTCCTGGTAGACGGACAGCTTGTAGATCTTGTTGCAGACGATCTCGGGGTACTCGAGGCTGTAGTACTTGTCGTACGACTGCTGGTAGGCAGGCGGCTGCTGGTAGTCGTATCCTCCAGCCATGACGGATGAGACGCCCAAGAGAGCAACCAGGACCAATGCAAAAGCTAAAGACATGAATTGAAGAACATTAAGATACAAACGTTCCGAGAAGCAATATGAATGCGTTTACCCATTGTGGTTTGGTGAGGAGTAGTAGACAATAGTACGACAGAAGCAGCTAGCTGACTGACGATTAAAGGCCAAGACGATTGCGCTTTTTATACAAAGATTCCCTGGTCAGAGTTCACCCTTATTTTGCATCGTCGCGAAATGGTTTTGGATTCAATAAGAATGAATTTCTTTCAACTGGCAGGAAACAGGCTGACAAGATTCGGGTCATTGGATTCGTCCTTTGCCACGATTGACCTTTATAGCGTCAACTTCAGAATTATAGTTAACCTTCTGCGTGTTAATTATAAAATTATATTGTTCCCAATATTTAGTTTGGGATAAAGCTATCCCAAATACTTTCAGTTTGATACTAGAAATTAACTACTATTTATTTCACATTGCTGCTTAGTTAAAAGACTTGTGGTAAAAATACAGTTGTAAGGATTTACCTATAAGACTCTTAATATTAATCATGGTATAATTACGGCGCTATTCAATTGATCAAATAGCAATAAATTAACTAGAAATGGTTTGAATGCATTTGTGTCAATGTGGCAATGTCGCTTTTTCGCGATCGTCTGCTTTATGTTTTGCACCAAGGTTTTGCACTTCGTTTGGAAAGGTTTCATCAGTCGAGAAAAATTACAAGCAGCTGCTTTATATTTATTGTTTTCATCTGCTGATTGGTTTAATTTAAGAATTAAATTGAATTCAGCAGATTAAAATGGAGTTTCAAGCCGTTGTCATGGCAGCCGGAAAGGCTTCCCGAATGACGGAGCTGGCAGCTTACAAACCGAAATGCCTGTTACCGATTGGTAACAGGCCGATGATTTGGTATTCGTTAAAAATGTTGGAAAAAGTTGGGTTTGAAGGTAATTTATCTCTTTTTGAATTGAAAAACGCGGTTAAAACGAAAATTTGTTTTTAAATATTGCAGAAGCAATTGTCGTCGTCCAGGAAGCCCACGCCCGAGAAGTCGCGGCTGTCGCGGAGAAGTTCGGTCTTTACATCCGGCTCGACGTCGTAGGTATACCGAAGCACGAAGACTGGGGCACGGCAGACTCTCTATGTTTCATCAAGGACAAGATTAAGGTGTGCGTTAAGCTGAACCTTATTAACATAAGATCAGCGGGGTTGTTTATTTTTACAATTTCTTGAAATTGATATTGGTTTGTTCTAAATATTTAACTATCCTAAATCAGTTTGATATATCAAGGTCAAGTACCATTGACGTAGCAAAGTTAGATATCAATAGTGACATATTTAAGAACACAGTTTTGATATTAATGATAATCAGTAAGATGTCCTCATATTTAAAATCCTTTTCAGTGCAATAATAGTACGATATACCGTGGCCAGTAAGCATTTACGTATCATATCATAATTTTGATACTGATATATCCAATATGAATTTTATATTAGGCTGACGTCTTGGTTGTCAGCTGCGATTTAGTGACCGACGTCCCCCTCCACAACATCATAAACCTTCACCGGGTCCACGGTTCCTCGGTGACCGCCCTCTTCAGCCCTGTTTCACCCGACGCCGCTGCGACCCCAGTTCCCGGACCCAAAACGAAGCACAAGACCGAACGAGACCTCATCGGTTTGGATCCAGAAACCTCGCGATTGGTCTTTCTCGCGTCAGAAGCCGACCTGGACGAGAGTCTTGTGATCAAGAAAGCCATCTTAAAGCTGTTTCCCCGAGTGACAATTCACAGCCAGCTGCTCGACGCTCACCTTTACATCCTGAAGAAATGGGTTTGCGAGTACATAGCCGAAAGCAGATCGTTTTCCATGTTGAAGGGTGAGGCTCTTCCTGACCTGGTCAGGAAGCAGTTTTTGAAACCCACGAAGAAAGCTGATTCTGATATGGCAAATATCGATATGTCGGTAAAGTCGCTGCATCTAAAGAAAGGTAAACACAGTTACCTAGCATGTGTGAAGTAATAATAATTGTATTTTGTTGGGTAGCCGACATATTCACTTTTGCCAAGGACGACCTTGCCGCGAGACAGGTCCTCGAACACTCGCTTTGGAACGACCACCGAGGAGATCTGCGAGGACCCTATCGCGACCAGAAACTGCGCTGCTATGCCTACGTCGCAAAGGAAGGAATCTGCAAACGAGCAAATTCTTTAGCCTCGTACTGTGAGTTGAATCGTCTAGTTCTTAAACAGTGGCAGACGATGTTTCCCGGGGAAGAAACGCAGCAGCCCAGCACGAAAGGGCAGGTAATCCCCTCATCCCATCTTCTTTTGAAATCATAAGTTTAAATTTAAGTTGTGACATATAAATAGAATAAAGAGTTATGGGTTTGGTAATTTATTGTCTAGGTTGGGGTGGACTGCATTATCGGGGAGACGACCCAACTCTCCGACAAATGCTCGATCAAACACTCGGTGCTGGGTCAGCACTGCCGTATCGAGGATAAGGTCAAGATAACCAACTGTGTCATTATGGATCATGTCACCGTCAAAGAAGGGTTTGTTTTTTTTCTATTTAAGTTTTTGAATGTGCGTTACTCTTAACAAATTTTGTGGAAAAACTCAACAGGACGACTCTGCAAGGTTGTATTGTGGCGGATAACGCGGTCATTGAGAGCAGATGCGATATTAAGGATTGCCTTGTCGGCGGCAGTTACACCGTCCATACTGGCAGTAAGTTTTTTTGTTATCTGAACTACGTCTGTACGAACTGATTCCCGAATTCTTTTCATAGCAAAATCTGCAAACGAGTTTCTCGTGGACGCCGACCGACTCATGGAGATCTAAGTCGGGGGACGTGTGAACTTGTTGTACCTTTGGAAAATTCAAATAAACATTGCACTGCTGATGTCTGTTGGGCAGAAAATCTTAGTTATTCAAATCTCTATTTCAATTAAGTTTATCGTGTACTTTTCCTGTTACTCTGTTATATCGTTGATCGGGTAGGCTTGTCATACTTAAATGTTTAAATATAATTATTTCAATAAGTTATACAAAATATTGCTGGTGCCTCGGAATTATTGTGACATTAAGAAAAAACAAATTCGGATATTAAAGGATGTTTTGAAAACAAAATCCGAAAAATGAAGGCGCCCGAATTAGTAACCGGTTACTCGAGTAATCGGGTAGTCTCAAGTAACCGTTTTCGGATCCGGATTCTAGGAGCAGATGTGGGTTTGGCCAGGACCGTTTGTTTAGTCAGTTACGAGGCGTGGTCCTTTCGTCGTCCGCAAAGAGACCGTTAAAACATCAAATGCGGATCGCGTTCCCCAACCAATCGAAAGATTTCAACTAAAGTGCATTAGAGTAAAGTGAGATTGTCCACAAAGAGGGAAACAACTTGAAATACGCTGAATTCGGCCATTTTTGCAAAGGTAATTTTGTAAAGTTCATCCTGCTTAGCCGCACCTGCGTGGGGCCCCTCCGGGCAGCCGGGTGTTTTAGTTCCCCGTGTTGTTTTACCGGTTTTCGGTAACGGATTAATCAAATCAAAATAAAAAATAAATTATGACAAAATCTAAATGGCAAAGGTTCATGTCCTGTTTCCCGACCCGGGGGATGGGCAGTCGTGTTTCTCGAGGTGGGGTTTTCGTGATTGATTTGCATAAGTTTGGCCAGGAATTCTTGTCAAGTGTTGACCAGAATTGGCAGTCTGCCAACTATTTCAAACAAGTGAAACACTAAAAGTTTAGCGCGTGGGATTCTTTCCACTTGAGTCCAAAAGAACTAGTTTTTTCGGAATTGTATCCATGATGAAGAAGCCCCGGCCGAGCGAAAAAAGTTCAGAACGACGCCAACCATATTGGTTGTTTCCTGCCCTCCCGTGCAGGGCCGGGGCTTCATCTCAATTGATCAGTGCCTCGAAGATGAGGTCATCCTCTGGTTATGTCCGTTGTTGTCTCGTCTGCTGTTGTTCCGTACGTATTTTCGAGTCCCACAACTACACGTCGAGTCGTTCTCGAGCGCACGAGATTGCGACGGTTCCAACGAGTCACCGCTACGCAAGGACATTTATCCATTTATCACTGTATTGGATGACAGGTAGGTAATATGACGGGCGTGGTCGCCTTATACCATATTGCCCCTTTTCCACATTTACATTGCTAAATGGCTACTTGATTTATCACGTGAAAAATGTGGGAAAAAAAACACACACGGCTATTTCTGTCCTTTGTGGAATGTGTTTCTTGCTCCCCTATCGATCGTATCCACTGTTTGTATACACGCGGTTTTAACCCGAGAGGATGCGGGTGGAAAGTTTGATGTCAATAATAGCCAAGTTACATCTGCTGCGAGATACATGGGGCGCTGTGAGAGAGCTAGAGAAAATAATCCGCTGCTCCTCTTTGTGTTTGTTTACGTGTCCTGAAAAGACTCTTGGGTTAGAGGCAAAACAACATCCAACAGGAAACGGGAGACATTGGAAGGATTACGTAGAAAAGTAAACAGTAGTTCGTTTGGTGGGAAAGTCATCTGCCGCGTGTAAGAGTGAACAGTGTACATGTCGTATAGCTGAAACGAAGTAACATGACTCACATTATGACTCAGTTGTGAGTCATGTATGACTATAAGCATCATACTTCTGATACGAGTAATTTATTGAGTCCTGCAGATGCGATTTTTGTGATAACAACGTCTTTAAAGTAGAAATTATAGCCATGAATGACTTCTTGAATGGGATATTGAGTCTTATCGTTGGATATAAGAATCGTCCCGTTCATTCTTGAATTCAAGAATCATGGTTTGATAGCGAGACGTTGATTACGGGACGACTTTGTAGTTGTTTCTGAATTTGAATCGATTTCTTAACTAATTTAAATGGTAATTTACTTTATGACTTTATGACCGCGTTATTTAGTCGTTTAAGTTGGATATACGATTTGTCATATTAAAAGTAACATTGTATTTTACTAGTCATTTAGTTGAAAATCGCCGTGATAGACAAGTGCAACGTTAACTGACTCGGTTCAGTATTAACACAGTCCTGTTTGATTATTAGATCAAGTGTTCGACTCGTTAATTATTTGACATTTTACGAGTCATGACGTACAGGTGATAGTCATTGATTCATTCATGAATCATAGTTTTGATGCGAGTCATTGAGTCATTGAATCATTAGGATCTGGTGGTAGAGATGCGAGTCTTGTGTAGCCCTCAAGGTTTAGGTCCATCCGTTTACTTGAATTTGTAAACGTTAATTTATTCAGTTCAGTATCAACACAGTTCTCTGTGATTTCTTATATCAACTATTTGACTCGTCAGTCATTTGTCATTTCGAGAGTCATGACGCACGTGGAGGACTCGATTCATTCGTTCGTCGTTGGATACGCGAGTCGTCCGTTAGTTAAGTCATTGCCATTGCATAGTGACGCACGACTGTCAAGCTGGCAAGACGCGAATGTTGTCAAATCTCTAATTAGGAATTACTCAGGATCTGCTTAATTGTTAATGACTTTGGCTATTCCGGAAGAGTCCTTTAGTCGGGTAATTCAGTGAGATCGTCTTCAATCGAATGCTAGAACGATTTGGTGGACTCGTTGGTTATTTGAGATTACGCGAGTCGTGACACACAGATGGGACTCAGTCAGTCAAGACTGATACGAGTCATACTATGTTGTGTATACACACTCATAATCAGTATTGATGTCTCTAACTAATGTAATTTAATTCGGCGAATTTTAAGAGATCTAAATAATACCTCTTTTAATTAAATTCTAAATAACCTGGATTCTTAATGAATGACTCAAGTGACTCAATTCATGATTCTCCATTTTCGATGGGGGTTGCAGAGTCACGCACTTGTGTACATTTGTTATATTAATTTATCGTACATTAATTAATAAACAATAATAACCAATTTAAAAGATCTAAATTATATCTTATTGTATTCAATTTAAAATAAAATGGGTATTTTCATGAAATGGCTCGAGTGACTCGATTCGTGAGTCTCCATTTATCCGATAACTACACTTTTCGATCGGGCTATGATGAGTCACGCACTGGACAATACTAGGTTTTATATATTTCTACTCCCTTTAATTATATTACTATTAATTTATCATATGTTAATAATCAGTACCAAGCTCTTTAAACTAATGGAATGAAATCAACAAATTTATTTAAAAAAAATAAAAAATACTTCTAAATTAAATGCAAATAAACTTGTCATTATATTCATGAATGAATATCGAGTCGACTCGATTGGTGATTCTGGATTCACGAGTCTCGATTTTCCGATAAGCCAAACTTTTGCGATGGGGGGTTGATGAGTCACGCACACTGGACAAAGGCACTGCGGAGTTATTTCCCGGGCTGGCTGGAAAAGCGGTTTTCTGTCCGTTTCCTGGAGTGCAGAAAGCGCGCCACGGGCCGGGAGAGATCGATAGCGATCAATAAGGCACCAAGAGGGGCGAGAGTTTCTTTTGTGTCGAGTATATGGGGAACGTGAAAATGACCTGAGTTGACCTCACGCAAACTTCTGTCGGCGGCGCACTCGTTAACGTCAAGCGATGATAAGCTGACAGCTCATTACATGCCTTAACGCACCGATTATTATTACCCCGGTCTTATTATGAACTCAAACAAAAGGGTAAATGCCAAGTTATGTGGTGACTTTTAATTAGTTAATTTTAATTAGTCGCATGGAGTAAGTTAAGATCTGGGAAAAAAAAATTAAACTTGATCTGATGGGGATAAAATTATAACACATTACGATATATAAAAATTATTACCAAGATTTTGTTAAATGACGAGTAAAAAGCTTGTTCTTTAATTATAATGTCATTGGAATGGGTTGGTTAAAAAAAAGAATTTGGAAATAAGTAATACTAAGAATAAAAACTTTTGTTAATTATCAAATAATTTACTTATTATAATTATAATTATCAATACTAACATGAAATTCTTTTGTATTTACAGTTATAATCCGGTTCCGTCTGCCGCTGGAAGAGCGAGAGAGGGGCAGATCGCATCCGCTTCTCGTAAATCATGGCCGGGAACAAGTGGAGGCTTTCCAGGCTAATTGCCTTTGGTCTGGTCGTAACGAGCGCTGTTGCTTTGGGTAAGTTCTTTTTATTTTTGGCTTATTTCCAGGGTCGTTTTTTTTTTTTTAACAAGTGATAGCCTGAGTGTTGTTTTTGAAAAACGGAACAGTTCAATCACCACCTCGGATCGTCAAGCAACCGCCGTCTGATGAGCTGCCGTTCCAAGTCGCTCAGCGGCCCGAGGACACGGACAAACCGTTCATTATCGAGTGCGAGGCCGAAGGCGAACCCAGTCCCAAGTATGACGACTCAAGATATCCTTAACAACACTATGTTGTTATTATATCATGTTGAGTAGCAAATAATTTTAATTACATGTATTAAGGCTATTTACCTTCGGGAATTAAAATTAAGTTTAATTAATTACACCAATGCAAAGGTACACTTGGAAGAAGAACGGAGTGGAATTCGACTGGCAGGCGCGCGACAATCGAATCAACCAACAGTCCGGCCGCGGTACGCTCATCTTCCTCTCGCCCAGGGCCGAGGACGTCGGTCAGTACCAGTGCTTCGCCACCAACGAGCTGGGTACCGCGACGTCCAACTCGGTTTTTGCCCGCAAATCCGATTTGAGCAACTTCAAGGACGAACCGGCGACATCGACGACCGCCCAGGAAGGTCAGCCGTTCAGTCTGCGCTGTCAGCCGCCGGAAGGATGGCCCAAACCGTCCATCTACTGGATCCAGCAGAATTCCAACGGAGCCCTGCGTAGTATCAATTCCTCGAGGATTACCGTCGACCCCGAAGGAACGCTGTGGTTCTCCAACGTCACCAAAGAGGATGCTAATGACGAGTTTATGTACGCCTGCTCGGCGACGTCACTTTTCAGGTGAATATCGCTGAATTTTGATCAAGTTTTTATTTAATCTTAGTTAATTACAATCAATATCAATTTCAGTATTAAATACAAGTTGTTGAATCTAATTAAAGTTTAATGTCATTATCTAATTCTAAGAATTTTTATTTTTTTGGCTCATGGTTGACATGTAGGAGCGAATACAAGTTCGGTAATCGAGTCTATTTGGACGTGAGCACCGCCGGTGGTAGCGCTACCGTCAACCGGGTCGAGCCCGCGGGTCAGTATCTCTCCAACCGGAGCCTGGTCGCCTACCGCGGCAAGAAGATCGAACTGTGGTGCATTTTTGGCGGTACGCCGCTGCCGGAAGTCCGCTGGAAGAAGGACGGTTCGTCCATCGCCGCCGGTCGCATCTCGTACAGCAATTTTGGCAAGACGCTGGTGATCAAGAGCGTCGATTTTGACGACGCCGGCAAGTATGAGTGCGAGGCCAGTAACGGGGTCGGAGCGCCCAAGAGTCACGTGATCGACTTGCAGGTAATTTTTCGTAAAATAATAAATTATTCGCCTAAATATTTTTCAAAATTATTCCTAATGCGGTAAGGAATTGTGATTAATTTTAATATTAATTATTTATTTTTAAGTGAAAAATTTGAGGGAATATTTGAGTGTGAATGTCGAAATACTGAATCTCCTAACGACTAATTTTTATTGAAGTGAATATTCGAATTTTACTTAGGAATCGATCTTAACGGTTAATGTAGTTAAACATTTAGCTCAAGTTGACATGATTATGAAAACAACATTTTATTCTTAATTAATATTCAATAACTGAAATAACTGATTATCGGTATTAAGTGTAAATTATATTTTTAAATCTATTACTTCAAGGTGAACGCAGCCCCGTACTTCATCACCGAGCCGCAGATCATCAACGCAGCCGAGGAAGAGACGGTCACCTTCGAATGCAAGGCTGGCGGTTTCCCCGAACCGGAAATTCGCTGGATTCACAACGGCCAACCCCTTGACGATGGACAGGAAAACCCGCGGCGTACGATCCGCACCAACCCGCACCAGATCGTCTTTGAGAACCTGGAGAAGAGCGATACGGGCAACTATGGCTGCAATGCTACCAATAGTATCGGCTACGTCTACAAGGACGTCTACCTCAACGTGCTGGCCCTGCCACCTGAATTTGAAGAATACCCCCGCGATACCGCGACCGTCGAAGGCGCTACAGTCAACATGACGTGCAGGGTCTTTGGTGCACCCAAACCGTTTGTCAAGTGGGAGAAGGATGGAGTTACCTTGTCGGATGGGCGGATGACTGTCTACGAAGATGGCACGTTGGAAATCAGGTATTAATGAAATTAATTTTTAGTCTAATTATCTTTTAATTCAGCGTTGGAATTCTTTTAAGTTTAAATTATTTTAATTAATGTGTTGAATATTAACAAATATTTGTCAACACAAGATATTACTTACTTTCGCCGTATTTCAGTTATATTTTGTTTTAATTTTAAGTTTAATTGGCTAATAATTAGATGCATATCCACGTGTTTGTTATATTTATATTGTTTATTGTTGTTATTCTACGTAATTCACGCAATTTTTGGGGGGTGTTCGTCAGGGGAGCGGCCTTTTCGGACGCCGGTAATTACACGTGCCACGCCTCTAATAAGTTTGGGACGACGCATGCAGTAGCCGCTCTGCTGGTCAAAGGTAAAATTTTTGGAATACTTTTTATGACGAGTTTCCGTTTATATGTTCTATTGCGTGAGTTTCCTTACTATTTGAGTTGTTTCCGTGTGTTGTAACGCTTTTTTGTTAGCTTGTAAATAAGTTGAGTAATAGTTGGTTAGTTTAGTTTAATGTTTGTTTGATCAGTAGTCTTAACGTTGGGATGTATGTTCGGTGGTTGGTTGAAGGTTATTTTTCTGAATGAATAATTTGACGGAGTGATTGCTTGTTGGGTCGAATGTTTGTTGATAGGAGCGTTTTTTTTTCAGGAGCTTGTTAGTTTGCTTGTTTGTTTGTTGGAAGTAATTTTTGTATGAATGTGAGGAAAGAATAATTGCTTGTTTGCTTGATTGTTCAAATCATTGCTTGTTGGGTTGATTGTTTGTTGATAGAAGCGTTTGCTTGTTCTGTAGCTTATTAGTTTGGTTGTTTGTTTGTCTGTTCAGTTTGTTTGAGTTAATATTTAATTAGCCGTGGAAAGAATCATGGCTTGTTCGGTTGATTGTTTGTTGATATGACCGCTGGTTTGTTCAGTAACGTGCTAGTTCGGTTGTTTGTTTTGTAACGTGTTAGTTCGGTTGTTTGTTTAGTTTGTTTGTTTGTTGGGGTTAATTTTGGGATAACTGTGGAAAGAATCGTTGCCCATTTGGTTGATTGTTTGTTGATAGGAGCGTTTGTTTGTTCAGTAACTTGTTAGATCGGTTGTTTGTTTGTTCAGTTTGTTTGAGTTAATTTCTGTATGAAAGAATCATTGCTTGTTTGGTTCAATGTTTGTTGGTAGGAGCGTTTGTTTGCTCACTAACTTGTTAGTTCGGTTGTTTGTTTGTCCACGTTTGTTTGTTTGAATTACTTGTATGACTGTGCTGAAAGTATGGTTGCTTGTTCTCTTGATTGTTTGTTGATAGGAATTGTTTGTTTGTTTGCTCATTTGTTTGTTCGTGTAGTTTACTAGTATTGTAGGGCGACTTTGATTGGCTCGTAGTTGTTAGTTGTTACTGTTATAAGGTTAATAGTTGATACAATTATTTTGTTGGTTGTTTGCCGAGCTTGTTTGTTCGTTTCGTTCTCTCCATGTGTTAGATTTATTCTAAAAGTGCATTGCTTTGTTGTTATCCAGAGAAAACTCGAATCACCGACGGTCCGGAAGACTACGAAGTAGCCGCCGGGCAGACTGCCACGTTCCGGTGCAACGCCGTCAGCGACTCGTCCTTGAATCTGACCATCGAGTGGCTGTTCAACGGCCACGTGATCGACTTTGAACAGGAGCCGCGACTCGTCCAGTCGCGCGACAATATGCTGACCATTACGAAAAGCGCGCAATCCGACACGGGCTCCTATACGTGCGTGGCCAGGACGGCGTTGGATACCGACACCAGCTCGGCTGATCTCGTCGTTCAAGGTTAATTCTCATTTTCAATAGCCATGAGAATCAAATTGAAATGATGTTAATTAAAGTTGATTAAAGTTAATTGAAGTATCGGTAAAGACAGATAAAAAGAATGAAAGGTTAATCACTGTTTAAGTTAATCTAAGTTCAATTCAGTTTTCAGGCAAAGCGAATTAACGTTAAATATTGATTTGAGCTAGATTTTAAGTTAAAATGTACTAAAAACGAAAATTATATAAATATATGTGTGTAATAACATTATAGTAACTAGGTCAGCTAGTCATTAACGAAAATTAAGTTAATTTGAATGAGGCTATTAAAATAAGGGAAAGGAGTATCAAATACTTATCAAAGTTGAACTGAGTCAGTTAGCACTGAATAATTAACCTGAAGAGAATTAAATTAAGTTGATTGGACAATAAAACTTGATTCAATAACGTTCAATTGAATCGAACCGAATTGAAAATAAACTTAGTTAATTGAACCAAATGAAGCGTTTCTTTTTTTAAAAAACGGATTGAAGTATGTTAGCTAATTAGTGAATAAATTAGTGTGTAATTACTTTGTTTTAGATTAAATTAGTCAAAGTAAAGTTGCGAGAAATGGTAATTGTTGAAATATGGATTTTCTAATTAAAAATTAAAATTAAAAAATTGATGTACTGGAACTTGATATATATTCCAGATGTTCCAAACGCTCCACGTTTGGAAGGCGCCCAGTGCAACACCAAGGACGCCGTCGTCGAATGGACTCCAACGGGCGATAACCGCGCCCCGATCCTCGGCTACACCATCCAGTACAGCACCAGTTTTGTTCCGGACACTTGGGAGGTCTCATTTGAAAACGTTCCGGCCACGGAAACCCGCTTCAAGGTCGAAATGAGTCCGTGGACCAATTACACCTTCCGGGTGATCGCCCGGAACAAGATTGGGCCGTCGCTTCCGTCGGAACAGTCCAACATGTGCTCTACTCCGCCGGACGTACCGTACAAGAATCCGGACAATGTCGAAGGAAAGGGGACGACCCCGGCCAACCTGGTTATCTCGTGGACGCCCATGTCTGAGATCGAGCACAATGGAAATGGATTCCATTACCGTGTTTACTGGAAGAGGGATCTTCCTGGAGAAAACTGGAATGTCGACCAGGTGGAGGACTGGAAGGAATCGTCGCTGACGATTAGCAGCCAGCCTACCTTCAAGAAGTATCGCGTTAAAGGTAACTTTTTATTAGATTTGTTCAATAATATTGTCTGTCTGTATAAGTATATTAACTGTATGTCTGTCTATCTAACAGACAAGTATCAATCTGTCTAACTGTCTGTTCAACTAATCTATCGAACTAACTATTTATCTATCGATCGATTTTTCTTACCTACCTATACATCTATCTATGTATCTATCTGTCGATTGATCTAACTGTCTGTCTGTCTATCTATCTTCCTTCCTACCCGACCTCTCAACTTGTCTAGTTATCCCTCTATCCATCTATATATTCCTCTGTTCATCTACCTTTCAAACTACCGAATTATGTACATGTCTACCCACCTATATATCTGTCGATCGATTTTTTTAACCTACCTATACATCTCTCTATGTATCTACAAGTCTATTGATCTACTTACCTACCAACCATACTATCTATATACCTACTTATCTGTTTATCTACGTGTTTATCTATCTCCCGATCTTTTCATCTATCTTACATCTCTACCTCCCCTGTCTATCTACCTGTCTGTCTTTCCGTCTGTCTCTATCTATCTGTCGGTCTATCTGTCTGTCTGTCTATTTATTTCTGTGTTGATCTATCCATCTATATATCTACCATTAGCTAGTTGCTTAGCTAACACCCCACCTAGGTACCTATCTGTGTGTTTATGTATTTATTAATACATATAATGTACTAATTAATTAATTTAGTATTGTTTCATTTGTTACTCATTAATGCGATAAATGGCAGTATGTGTGTGTTAATTCATACTGTCTACCTATCAATGCAATATTTTATTTCTAAATGAACCTATATTAATGAAAATGTTTTTTTTTGGCAGTGGTGGCGATCAACGAACTAGGCGAGGCTAACGTAGCCGCTCACGAAGTCACCGGCTACTCTGGAGAAGACGTCCCACTGGATGCTCCTCTCAACTTGACTATTTTCGAGGTTATCGACGAGCGGAGGGCTCTGCTGGCATGGAATCCTGTCAACCCTGAATCCGTCCAAGGTGAAACGGCCTCCTCATGATTAATCTCTTCCATCTTCTCCATTTGCTGTATTTTGTTTAATTACTTTATCATTTTACTTTAAATTCCAGGTTCTTCGATTGGCGTATGTTTATCATTTTACTGAATTTTTGGTTGTGTTTAGGTCATTTCCGCGGCTACAAGATCGAAACGTGGACCGATAAAGAGAGTCCGGAGAAGGCCCGTGAAATGGTCGTAGCCAGTGATGCTACCAAAGCCCTCGTCAGCGAATTTGTTCCCTTCTCCACCAACTTTGTTCGTGTCCGCGTGGTTAACGGCGCCTACGTGGGACCTGCGAGCGAAACCCTCAGTTTTAAGACACCGCAAGGAAGTAAGCTAACCTTCTTTTTTTTACCATTAAATAGGAATTCAATCCAATATTGGTAATACGTATTCATAATATTACTAATAATGAAAGTGACGAAGATAATAAGAGGAAAAATGAAAATAGAAGCTTGATTTGTAAGAAATGTAGAGAATATTACTGAATAACGAATATTATATAAGTAACACTGGGGGAGCAAAACTAATTTTTAGTGCGATACATAATGGTGTTGAAACATTCAAATCTAGTTGTAAAGTACAAGCTTCTTTTTTTTATAGCGTAAACAAGGGGGAAAAAGAGGATTTTTTTTTCCTTTTTTTTAAAGGGGAAAAGAATTATTTTACTTCGCTAAGGGGGAAAAAGAAACATCACAAAACAAATATAATATGAAGGTTAGCGATGGCACGATGCATTAAAAAATATGAAATTAGAAAAGCTTGAAACGAATTATAAAAATATGTCTAAACGATGAGAAATTCAAACTATCCACACAATGAAAGGATCAAAGGTTTAAATCAACAAGTAGAAAAACTGTAGTAGGAAATTTAACCAATATAGAAAAAATACCACTAGAAAGGTATAACATATTAAAGGCGTCCTGTCTCAAGACAGTACGTGGCAATGGCCCAGTGGAGACTTCGGTTGTTTAGGATGGCTGTTGAGATCCTGCTTTTTCGAGCTGCTTTCACTAGTTGTCGACGTTGCGATGTATAAGCCGGGCATTGGGTGAGGAAGTGGTCCACCGTTTCCTCCTGGTCGCTGCAGTTGGGACAGTTTGGATTGTCGGCCAGCTTAAATCTAAAGAGATAACTGCGGAGCGGGACGTGTCCCATTCGTAATTGAGAGACGATGGAAGCCTCTCGTCTAGGTAGCTTGCTGGGTAAATACCGACAGTTGACCTCCGGATGTAGCTGGTGCAGGTGGCGACCTTTGGTGCTCTCGGTCCATCGTTTTTGCCACTGCTGCTGCATTCTTGTTGCTAGTTCTCCCTTGATGGAATTCGATGTTCGGCGAATATTTTTTACCAAAGTTGAAGGGTCTCTTGCAGTTGACTTGGCTGCCTTGTCTGCCACCTCGTTTCCATCTATTCCGGTGTGACCCGGAATCCAATGGAAACGAAAGTGGTGATGGGACTTCATGTACAGTCTCATGATTTTGTTGAGCGAGCTGCATTTCTCCGTTGTTTTGCTCCATTGTAGTGCCTTGATAAGGGCTTGGTTGTCTGAATAGATTGATATTTCTTGCGCTTTGGGGAGCGCGGCCGTGACGTATGCCATGGCCGACTCTACGGCTACTGCTTCTGCTTGGAAGACTGTCGAATGTGGTGGCAGTAGCTTTTATGTTTGACGATGGTCATGCTCTTATTGACTACAGTCTAATACACCAAATTAAAAAAAAAAAATAAGTAACACTGAATCAAAGCAAAATGAATTAACTTGAGATAACTGAAAATTAGCTGAAAGAATAGAGACAATTTAAGGTAATGAAAAGAATTGTACAAATAAAATAAAAATTAAAAACGTAGTAAGATTTTGAAACATTTAAGATAATGGTTACATTTGGTACAATACGACAATACCGTCAGATGTTTTTATCGTTTTGTTTTTTTCCACCCAACCAAAGGACCCGGAGAAGTCGACTTTTTCGAAGCCATCCCCTTGGGTTCGAACGCCTTCTACCTGGTGTGGAAGCAGCCGGACAAGCCCAACGGTATCATTACCGGCTACAACATCTACTACCACAAGATCGAAGGTACCAAAGTGGGTGCCATCATGAAACGCGACCCTCAGATCACCGATGGGAAAGCCACTCGAGCCAAACTGTCCGGCCTGGACCCCAACACCAAGTATAGACTTCATATCAAGGCGACGACTGTCATTGGAGAGGGCGGAGAGTAAGCAATTCCGGATTTATCTAATGACCAGTTTTTTTTTAATTCTAATTTTTAAATTATTATTTAAATTATCTTTTTATTTATAGTTTCTATATCGAGAGAAGTACCCGCGGGGGACCAGCCATGAAGCCGGATAAGCCTCAGTTCACCTTCAACATCGACACTGTCGACGACGGAATGACGGCCGTCAAAGTCATTTGGACTCCGGAGGAGACGGGACACGCCGGATCTCATTTCTACGCACAGTATCGGCCCAAAGGCAGCGCCCAGTTCGAATCGACCAAGCCGGAGATGAAGGATCACTTCGTGCAAGTGCAAGGAGTGCAGGCCAACCAGGTGTACGAATTCAGGGTCGTTGCCGTCGATGGAGAGTACGAGACTGAAAGCGACATTGAAGAAGTCGCCATTTATTCTGGTATGCACTAATCTATCCAACAGTCAGTTCGACTGTAAGGTCGACTTAATAGAACTTCGGATCGACATGGACTTGACTTGAAAACTTCAAGTAACCGATCAAACAGGCAATTCGACTTTGAAGTCGACTTTGTAGAACTTTGGATCGATGTTGGTTTGGCTTGAAAATTCAAGTCGACTCGAACTTGTTAGTGCGATTGAGTTGAGTTCTGAGCAGCTTTTCAAATTATTTCGCACTTAAATCTAGACAGGATAAAAGTAACTTATCCGATAGGCAAGTTGACTTTAAAAGTCGATTCTGTAAGGGTCAGGATCGTTATCGACTTGACTTGAAAATTTCAACTCTACCCGCATTTCTTTTCGAAAAGCAATTGAGTTGAGTTTTAATCATTATAATAACTTAACAGTGTTTCAGTTCACTTTAATTTAGATTCGATAAAAGCATCCTATCCGACAGGCAATCCGACTTTTAAGGTCTGTTTTGTAAAATTTAGGATCCGACTTGGAGTTGACGTGATAATTACCAGCTCTTTACTCAGCTCGGAGTATTAAGCTCGATTACGTTTTGTTTGGACTAATACCACGTTTTTAGTAGATTTTCAGTTTTATTAAAGTGAAATCTAATTCAAGGTTATGTATAGGTTATTTAAGATCAGGCTAAGTGTCAAAATGGCCCCGAATCAAACTCGTAATTTTAACTAAAAAAAAATTACTTAAACAATGAATGTAATTATTGAAAAGTTGAATCGTAATCGTATTCTCTTTAAGTGACTCGTGTTTTAAGTCAAATTGAGTAGCTGAATAACAATCGACATCATTATTACATTTTAAAATACATCTTTTGAGCAATTGACCTAATTAATTTAGAATGTTAATAGTTCATGAGATATTAGATTACGTTTAAAACTAATTTCATCTAGTTTGATGGCTAATATTCAAGTATGTCAGTTTTCCCCTATCCTTTTACCGTTACGTATGTACGTTGAATGGGGGTAACCATGGAAACGACTGATACGTATCGTGTTCCCTTTTGCAGATGATCCACTGGTGCAAGCGCCGGGCTCTATCGCCACGGCCGGCTGGTTTATCGGAATGATGCTGGCAATCGCTTTGCTGCTGCTGGTTCTCATCCTGGTCCTAATCATTAAGCGCAACCGGGGCGGAAAATACGCTGTTCACGAGCGAGAGGCTGCTCACGGACGCAAGGATTACGCCGATGATGCCGGCTTTCATGAATATTCTCAACCGTAAGACCCTCGGAATACTGATTCAGTTTTTACATTTGATATTAGTGTAATTATCTTTGTTAATGTCTTAATTAAAAGTGAGTTTTTGATCGTCTTTTCAGTTTAGTGAAATTAATTTGCTGAATATTCAAAACTTTTTTTACCTTTAATGTAAAATTAAATCTTATTATCTTTCTTGATGTCTTAATTAAAGGTTAGATTGTTATGTGTGTCGGCTCGTATCGAAATTAACTCACTGATTAATTTAAACCACACATACCTGTTTATGTAATATAATTTATACGTCATTAAATTCCAGTTTTAAATGTTCTCAAATTATTCACATCTATGTTTTTTTCGGTTAGTACTGAAGTTAATTTACGGATTAATTAAAATAATTTATATAAAAACTTGTTAACTTGATTGATATAATTAGTATGTTAATTAACTTTGTCATTTAGTATGCACTGTGAATTAGTTTGTGATAATTGAGATCATAAATAAATTATGAATATTCATATAACAACTGTGCGTACATTCGAACCGTTATTTTAACTATACATAAAACTATTTAAATCTTGTTTAATAATGATAACTAAATGTTGATTAAGTCGTTGTGTAATTTAATGATTTGAATGTTTTGCGTTTCCGCAGGATCGTCAGCAGCAAGGCTCCCAGCAAGACATCGTTGGCCAGCGACACCAAGGCCCCGCCCGAGAGCGACGATTCCGATTCCATGGCTGAATACGGCGACGGAGAAGCAGGTAAATACTCTGACCAATCGGTTTGCTCGCGCTTCGTAATACTCGAATCTTGGTGCCCGGCGTGCTCTTCAAATCGATACCATTGGTTGAATTTTTCTTTTAATTTGCCGCATCCTGATTGGCTGCTAACGTCAAGCACGGCTTTTTATTTATTTATTTTTCGTCGACGTTTTTGATTGGCAGATGGCATGGAAGAGGACGGCTCATTCATTGGCCAATACGGCCGGAAGCGCGCTGATACTTCATCCGCAATTGCAGCTTTGGTTTAACCCTCTTGTTTTGCGTTGGTTTGAAAAAAAAGCGCGCTCATTTGATTTCTTGTTTTGCGTTGAAAATCTAACCCACAGACAAAGGTAAAATTTAACCGCTTGACTAACATTTTAATTAAAAAACTAAAGTTTAATTCATTTATTCACCCATTGAAAATAGGTGAATTTGCGGAAGATGGATCGTTTATTGGCCAATATCGGCAACCCAGTCCAACACAAGCCGGAGTAGCAGCTATCGTTTAGAAGGCAGCAAAACAAAAACAGGGTCACGTGGAACCTGGTGGAGACGAGAGAAATTCCACAACGCTCCACGATAACACTGTTTATCTCTCATTATCTTGTCCAAATTCCCCCCTCACCCCCCCCCCCTCTTACGATTATTCTGATCGGGAAAAAGCGTGTGCTATTTAGACGGCTTGATTCTTTCGACTAGTTTTTCCTTGTATAAGCTCGATTCTTGTCATTCCCCAAGGCTTTTTTTCCCCCTTAAGAAATCCCTTTAAAAACAAAGAATTTTGTGAATTTCTCGGTTATAATAATTGGCAGTTTAAACAGAGAGGACAGCTAGAATTAGTGTGTAATTTAAAATATATGAGGATCTGATTTTTTTTTAAATTTTTTGTCTTACGTCACATTCCTTAGTGTTTGTCTTGATAAGTTCAAATCTATCTTTCATTTAACTACTTGAATTGACGGCAGCTTTTTGCTTATCAAGTGCCATGTGCGGTTTAAAAAATTGGTGCACAAAAACAGAAAATTAGTTTTTTTTTCCCTCTCCTTTTCAGTCTCAAATCATCTTGTGTGTGCAAAAGTTGAAAGAAACAGGAAACGAATCCAGCGATTGGAAATTGGCGCCAGATTTGAAATGTGCTTATCGTTTTGGAAGGGGGGATGGATTCCGTGCGAGATTCTTGCGCTCAAGATTCTCCAGAGAATCTCAATTGGCTGCTTAACACTTGCAAGAGATGGATATTTAGAACAAATTAGCTTCTTTCAGTATTTTTTGGCGAGAAAATAACTTTAAAAAAAAATTGAATTTATAACTTAGCGCACCTGCCCCCGCTCCTCTTGTTTACACTCTGCCAAGATTTTTCGATTCTATATTTTTTCCCCTGAAGAATTTGAATTTTTGCTAATTATTATTTTCCTCCTCTCGTGGAAGGAAATTGTATTGTGCTGACACGGAAATAAACGTGCCTACTAAATATGAATTTGTTTCTAAAACTCCTAATTAAATTAGAATAATGTTTTAATAGCTTGCTAATTGAGATGTGTGTTTATAGTCCCATGGGCGAGGTAGTTCGTGGGATTAATAGTAAGTGTGTAATAAATTAGTTAACCGCACAGATAGCTAGTTAACTAATCCTGTATTCTAATCGAATTAGTACAGATCGTTAGCCTGCTAATCAAGGGTATATGTTTACTAATGGATGAACGAGGTAGTTGATGGGATTCTGTACTGGATAATTAGCTAGTGGTGTTAGTACTGTAATTAGTAAACGTATGGTAAATTAACTAACCGTAGAGATAGCTAGTGAACTGCTCCAGGTAGAAGCTGGTCGTTAGTTCAGCTAGCCGTTCAGACATGAGTTAGCCTTGTTAGTAGGTAGCTTGGCGTCGGATAGAGGTCAGATTAGCCGAAAGTTAGGATTGTAGGATCAGTAACTACCAACCCATTAATCTAATTGCCAAGTTAGCTAACTAATGACTATGTTAGTTCACTTGTTAAGCTAATTACAGTTAAACTTAACTATCACATGAAAAGTAGCTTGTGTGGTTAGCTTGAAGTAACTAGTCGTTGAACTAGGTACTTAGGTATCAGAATTAGTCCGTTAGTAGTAAGGAGCCGTTCAGCAAGTTATGCTGTCATCTAGTTATTATGTTTATTAATAGTTAATCATTAATCCTTAACTAGACTAATTAGAAACCCTTTACTAGTTTCATATCTTACACTCTCTCTAAAACTGAACCTGCTAATTTACAGTTACCTATTCGGTTATTACCCCTGTGCACACTATACTTGGAAACAAAGGTTCTAAATCCGTCTAGCCGTTCACGTAAACGCGTTAGCAACCCATTAGCAGCGCGATAAAACTACAGTATATTCAATTAGCGTATAGCAAACCGGGTAGTAATTAATGGTCGTAACGATTTGTGGGATCATCATTAAGAGGGAGAATAAGAAGTTCTAATGATTCCCCGCTACTTTCTCTATTAAAAGGGAAAGGAGAACCCAGCGCAAATAGCGTCAATTATCAGCGAGATTCAATTTTTGGTCCTGGGATATTTCTTCTGTTATTGAGTAGTAAGTGAATCTAGTAAGGAAGGTGCAATTATCAGAGCTATAGTTTTACCTTATTATTATTAATAGCTATTTCAAATTGATCGCCGTGTAGTTGATTGCAATTTGACTTAATTAATTTGAATCTGAGCTGGTTGTTGTTCAAACAAGTATAATGAGAGGGTTCACAGCCACCTGGAAATCCTGGAACAACTGGAATTGTCAGTTACCCAAAACTGGCTGTGAACCCTGCTATGAGAAGGTTTGAATAGCCTGCTAGTTCGTTAACACTGTAGTAATGTAGTAAACTAATGATACTAGTTAGATTAGCCAACTAGTAAAATGTATATAGTGGGTAAAGTTAAGTTTTAGTGAGAAACAGGTGTCAAGTGTCCTCAAAAGTTAGGGAACTATGGACCGAATGAACAACTTTACAATTAGTATATAATAGCCTAATTCCACCGATATCAATCATCAATCCTTCATATAACTTGATCGAATAACTTGATAGCTGAATCCTTGTGAAATCCCATTGTTTGTTTGGAAACTGAAGTGCCATATATACTGAAATAGGGCTAGCCTCGGTATGCACATTATCATATCCCAACTGACCCCAGAACCCAGCTAGCCTAGGCGCACATAGATAGATACTTTAGACAGGTAGATAGAGATATAGTTAGATAGTTTGTTGGATAGATAGATAGATAGACAGATGGATATGTATGTATAGTTAGATAGGTAGTTGGATAAACAGTTAGAAAGACAGATGGATAAATAGACAGTGTTACCGACGGGTTCTTCTGAGGTTGTTCAGCGATAGATAAATTTTATTGTCGGTTACATAATTACAAAACAAAAAATAGATAGAATAGGATAGACAGATACATAGATAGACAGATAGATAGATAGACAGACAGATAGATAGATAGATAGACAGATAGATAGACAGTTAGACAGATAGATAGATAGGTAGGTAGTTAGGCTGATGAAAGTGAGGTTCTGGGGCCAGTTGGGATCTGATAATATGCCAACGGTATTACTACGTTTCACTAATAAATGTCTTGCAATTATGCACCAATATTTTAACTCGTGCTTTTATAAAATTTCTAGGACAATGCCTTGGTAGCTTGTTAGTTGTATAAGAAACATGAGTAGATAGAAATACGGCTTGGATAGATAAGTAGATAGATAGGTTGATGGATAACAGATAGATAGATTGAGATACATGTATACAAAGATAGAAAGATAGATAGATAGACAGACAGACAGACAGATAGATAAATAGATAGACAGATAGCTAAATAGATAGACTGAGATACGTATATACAAAGATATAGACAGATAGATTGATAGATGGATGGATGGGCATAGACAGACAGATAGATAAGTGGGTAGATGGATAGACAGAAAGACAGACATACATTTAGTTAGATAGTTAGAAGGATGGATGGATGGTAGGTAGATGGGTGGATAGATGATAGATAGATTGTTAGATGGATAGATAGATAGATTGTTAGACTGATAGGTAGATAGATAGATAGATAGATCGATAGGTAGGTATATGGATAGGCAGTTAGATAGACAGACAGACATTTAGTTTGTATAGGTTATAGATGGATGGAGGGATGGATGGAAAGCTATATAGGGATATAGGTAGATAAACTGATAGATCAATAGATAGTGATATAGGTAGGTAGATGGATAGATAGGTAGATAGATAAATAGATGGATAGATGAATGGATAGATAGATAGTTCGATAGGTAGATGGATGGATATATAGGTAGATAAAGATGGATAGGTAGGTGGATAGATGGATAGATAATAGACAGACAGATAGATAGACATTCAGTTAATTAGAATATCGCGTTATAAGAGCCTTTTAACCCAAACCAATATTCTTTCGAATCAAGAACTAGAAAAGAAAGATCACTGGTCCAAGCGATATCGTCACTGATTATCCGATGGCAGCACAGGAAATCCGCATTGCCTGCGTTCAGCTTCCACCACTTTAGTGAATTAAAAGAATATGTTTTCATATTTTCAGCTTATCCAGACAGTTATATACTTTATACTCGTATTCTAAATATACCGAAAATGTAATAAAAAACAATTCTAACAATCATTATTTGCATATCTCCGTAACCATCTTCCTTCTAATCAAGTCGATATATTTATTTTGTAATCAATTGAAATACAACATGAATCAAATACCAATGTCGTTTCAACATTCCTATTTAAGTAGAACGTAATTCAGACTGCAAGTTAACCTCACTTTTACGATGGGAGACATTGTCGCGCGCGCTACGTACAGCTCTCAATGATCGACCGATTCAAAAGGTAATTCACTCGACTCGAACACTGGGTCGATAGATGGTCTTAGTGCTGGAACTTGTTCCAGCACAATATGAGAGGCCATTAGAGGACGGTTCTTAACGATACTCTTTATCGTACGCCTAATGGGTAATGGCCCTTTTTTTAAAATGAATATTATACGCAGCGCTTAAATTTACTCTTTTAAGATTAATGTTATTGATTTAGATAGTTGGTAGTTTGTATCGGGAAAACAGGGCGTGGTATACGTTCAGGGGTAGAGGGGGTCACCATGTAATTTATGGTAGAAAAGAAGGGAGAGAACAAATAAGATTATGAAAAAAGGGGATTTCAAATAGAATCCCTAAAGACCTATGATGGTTGATGAATTATCGATCGTCTAGGGTCTCGTGATTCCCATATGTCCCTGTCGATGCGTGTGTTGTGTTTTTTTCCTATTTCCATTATCATTATAGCCATGCGGGCTCGAGTAGCTGCGGCTTTTTGCTATCAGGCGCTTTCCCAATTCAGTTTGATATTTACTTGATAATTACTTGTTAGCTACTTGATAGCTACTTGATATTTACATGTTAGCTACTTGATAACTACTTGATATTTACTTAATAATTACTTGATATTTACTTGATATTTACTTGTTAGCTACTTGATAGCTACTTGATAGCTACTTGATATCTACTTGATAATTACTTGATAGCTACTTGATATTTACTTGATATATACTTGATAATTACTTGTTAGCTACTTGATAGCTACTTGATATTTACTTGATAATTACTTGATAGCTACTTGATAATTACTTGATAGCTACTTGATATTTACTTGATATATACTTGATAATTACTTGTTAGCTACTTGATAGCTACTTGATATTTACTTGATAATTACTTGATAGCTACTTGATATTTACTTGATATCTACTTGATATTACTTGTTAGCTACTTGATAGCTACTTGATATTTACTTGATATCTACTTGATAATTACTTGTTAATTACTTGATGTTTACTTGATATTTACTTGATACAAAGTTTGAAATGAAATTTACGATCTTCTGTTTTGTTTATCGATTGGCCACACAAAGGCCAAATAGAAAGCAAGGAGAGAGAAGGATAGGGAGATAGAGTAGTAGCTCGTCCCTAAGAGCAGATGAATAAATGAATGCACAAGAGGATACTACTTGTGAGATACGTACATGTATATCATATCAACGCAGCTTATTGCCTCGAGGGCTGCTCTATCTTATGACGTAAAGGGGGGCATGAAACCCGTATAGTCACGAGTCATATTAATGAACATTTATCAATGCAAATTAAATTAGTTAATATTTTAAATTTATCCGTGAAAGCCACCCCATCTAATTTAAGGAAATACTGGAATAACTCCGTATAATTTCACTTAAATTATATCATAATGTAAATACTTTCTTGCGATTATTCAACGTGCTCCTACAGGCAGATAGCTAGGGGGATCTGCTAATAAATTCCTATCGTGTAATATCAAGAAATATTTGGCTGTCGCAGTGCTTTTTTATGGTTTTTAATTAAAATATCCTCTCTATCCTCCTGGCGGCCGGAAGCAGCTATTCTGTATTAGGTTCGTAAATCAGGACAAACACCCGCTTGGCAGATTTCTTAATAGAAACGCTATGTTTCCTCTTTTCCCTTTAAAAGAAAACAAGAACTCTTTTTCACTTGTTTTTATTTTTGCTCATTTAGTTGATGTCGTTTTTGCAATATTTGAATTTCTAATTAAATTTGAATAAGTTGGT
The DNA here is from genome assembly GCA_022114935.1 of Leptestheria dahalacensis. Lineage (NCBI taxonomy): Eukaryota > Metazoa > Arthropoda > Branchiopoda > Diplostraca > Leptestheriidae > Leptestheria > Leptestheria dahalacensis. Next base: position 1,125 of record JAIQCU010000547.1, on the reverse strand, counting down.
CGTTAAATTTTGAAAGCGAAATGGTTAACTCTAGTTATACGATTAGGTATAGCAGTCTGGGTTCTGTTTAATTAACAACTCAACAGTTTGGACTAATTAAAAGTTGTACGTGTAATGGCTGTTCCAACTTGGCAAGAATGGCAACAGGTTGTTATTATGCCCCCCCCCCTCCCCCGTGGGGATCGTTGTCAGGTTAGGGAGGAGACTGTAGTTGCCCGATTTGCCGCTAGAGTAGCATTGTCATCTCTATAGCTGTGCATTTTTTTTTTTTTTTTTTTTTTTACTCATNACGGTGTATCAGGTTGAAAAATTTATTCAACCTTTTGACGCTTTTAGTTGAACAATTGGATGGTTGAAGACTTAGCTGGTTGAATATTGCTCGGTAGTTTGTGTTGGTTGGAGAATGCGCTGGTTGAAAAATAGGCTGGTTGAAGTAGATTTGCTCTCGCCAGCTAGTTGAAGCATTAGCTGGTTGAAGACTTAGCAGGTTGAACATTGCTCGCTAGTATCTGCCAGTTGAAGAACGTGGTGGTTGAAAAATAAACCGGTTGGATATTGCTCGCTAATCTTTGCTAGTTGAATAATTTAGTGGTTGAAGAATTACCTGGTTAAACATCGTTCGCTTTACCCTATACCCAATGCGGGTAGCGTTCAGTGCATATATACCTTGCTACCGCTACCCAGTGAAATAATTTTACGTACACAAAATTACATCGTTGCCAAAAAATTATATTTTGAACTCTTCTTTGTTAACAGCAAAAATGACACAATGCACCCACAAATGTAATAAAGCAATTAGCAAAAAAAACTCTTTTAAACTCTGTGAAGGCAGCCGGTCGACTTCTTGTAGCAACTCCGCATCGCTTCGCAACGCGGAGAAAACACTGTCGCGAACTTCTTCGCGTGTTGCCCTATCCTTGGGTTGCACTGGCCGCACGGTCACATGGCAACGCCGCGAGTCCCATTTACGGCAATGGAGCGAAAGTGAAAATCGAATATTTTCTGTAAGTTAAGTTTTTCAACATTTAAAAATACTCGGGCAACGGTAAATTGTTCTTTCAAGAGTAGACTTCAGTTTTCGACTTGTTAAAGAAGTTAAATATATGTTTAAAAACACTTTTTTCG
>JAIQCU010000546.1:0-44786 GCA_022114935.1 Leptestheria dahalacensis | reverse complement strand
AGTGGTCGGTCGGCAGGGGGGCTGCACCCCCCACCTTTTTTCCCAGGGTGAAAACAACGTAATAATTTATGACACCACTTTGGAAAAGTCAACTGACGTCAATTGATGCGAAGGTGGAGCCGTTTCTTGCACTTACAAGAAACGATTAAGTTAAAGTGTATAATCTTGAAAGAGATTGAATTGAAGTTTAACGGAGTCGCGAAGTGTCGTAAAGGCTCGGGGAACTCGAGGAGTCGAAGAAGCGTTCCCGACACTTCAGCTTAACTCAACGGGGGCAGTTATTAGGACTGAGTTGGATGATATCAGTTAACCTTAACGTTACTGAAAATTATGTTTAAGTTTAAGTATTTAAGCCTGGGAAAGAAACTGAAGCTCGCGGAGTAGGTTAAGTTTCTGATGTGTCGCAAAGGCTCGGGGAGCACGAGTCGAAGCGTTCCTCCGACCTTCAGCTTAGCGGGAGCAGTTATTACCCATTTCAGTATCAAATTAATTTAATATGTGGTTATTTAAACTTTATTAGAATATAATAAACGTAGAATTTGTCTCAAGTATCTTTAGTATATTGATATAAAATTACAAATCTCAATTAAGTGGAATATTCCTTCCATTTTCTTGCCCAGTTGGATGATATCAGTTAACCTTCACCTTACTAAAAAGTACGATTAAGTTAAATGATACAAACCTGAGTATAATAATAACATACTAATCTTTTAATCAGATCGAATTCGAGAACGGTTGGTATAATTTAATTTCGTGTTCGTATAATTACATCAACAATGAATCATAATCAATTAAACCTTGTTTTTGCTAATGGTTTTTAGTAGGGGACAGGAAAGTTGATTGTTTTGACAGGACAGGGTACGCGATAAGAACGTGCATTTTCGAGACAGGCCAACATTAGCGACCGGCAGACGTCGCGACGCTTCCGCTGGGCGTTTGCGTCGCCGCAAGACATACACTGGATATGCCAGTAATCTCCTTCTTCTACACTTATTATTTAGCAATTATTAATTAAGCATTAAAGTTAATTCCTTCTCGCATATACACAGACTCCAGAAGATCGGGTGCTCCACTCGCTACGTAACGAAAGAGGTCGCAACGGCCCCAACCTTTGACATTTAATATCAGCAAAACTATTGCTTTGAAAAATCCGAAAATTTATAAGTAGATTCTAGTTCACAAGACGTAATTGTGGTAAAATTTTCATTGTTATATCGACTCAACTTTAAAAGATACAAGCCAAATACCTCGAAGCCCGTACCTTGCCCAAACTTTGACATTGAATATCAACAAAGCTATTCGTTCAAATTACCTGAAAATTTACAGTTACATTATATTACATAAGGCAACATTCTGGGCAAAGTTTCATTCTTATATCAATTCAACTTTAAAAGATATAAGTAACAAACCTCGACGCCCTTATCTGATGCACAGTGACCTTTTTCCCCCTGAAACAAAGCGCTGGACCAAATTGGAGAGAAACGAGAGAGACTGAGAAATAGGTAGAAAAATAAGAAGGAAATCTAGCAAGTCGCCTGTAATTATCATCTATAGGCGATTAATTACAGCAGGCACGAGCGCAAGGCGCTGACAAAAGCGGTGTCCGGAGTCGACCGCAATCTCACGCTGAGCTTCTTTTCAGAGTGTCTGCTGACCGAAAGTGAAGAATCTGATTGAATTTCGTGCGCTTGTCTGAACGTGATGACGCAATGACTTACACAATCTCTGTTTCCTGAAAAATCCTGAAAGATTGACTCGCTGAAAATGACTTTAATTGGACTTTTTAAGACTCTTAAATAAAAGTCCGAAAATGATTCCCTGGTGTTTGAAATGGATTCGTTCACTCATCTGCTTGTTAGGTTAAGATGACGCAATGACTCATTCAATCCTTCTTTGAGAGTTCTAAAGCTTTACTGGTATGATTCCCTTAATATGGAATCCCTGTCGATCTTGACTTCTAAGAGATTCATGATGTATGAATCAAGAATGACTCCTATAAGTGATTCAGAATGAGTGACAATTTGGCCCTGGTTACGAGTGGTTTACTGGTATGATTCTCTTGATACATGGAATCCCTGTCGATCTTGACTTTTAAGAGATTCATGATGTATGAATCAAGAATGACTCCTATAAGTGATTCAGAATGAGTGACCCTGGTGACTCAGGATTCATTGACTCTCTGCTTGTTAAGTTCAGATGACGCAATGACTCATTTGAATCCTTCTTTGACAGTCTAAAGCTTACGAGCTGTTTACTGGTATGATTCCCTTGACGCCATGAATCCCTGTCGATTTCAAGTTTCGCAAGATTCTTGACATACGAATGTAGAATGACTCGTAACTGAATCAGAGATTGAATCATTGACTCTTACCTCTCTCTTATAATTAAAGTGAACGAGAAAATTTACGATAGTTCGCATCTCGTTTTCAAAGAATCTCTGGACTCTGAAACTGGTGACTCTTAAAAATGATTCATTCAAAACATATGATTCACTATAGTGCGACCTAATAACTCTTGGCAAGATTCTCGATTTGGCAAGTCCGACGTGACTGAAAAAGCAGAACAGACTTTGAATGCTGAATCTGAACCAGCTCGAAACATATCCACTACCGGTATGACGACTACACTGACATTAGAATGACTTAATTAATGTTATCTCTGTTAAGTACGACCGCTTCGGATTCAACCCTTTTGATCACACTCCTTCCTGTATGACTCACTCATTGATTGAAAACGACCCATTCGAAAAGGACACATTTGCTACAATTCCATTTCAAAATGACATTGGTGTATTTTGTACAGTAAAAAGAGTACATAGCACTTGAATTGACATATTAAAAAGTAAAGATCTCCGCACTTTTTTCTTAGGGAAAATTCCGGCACATAATATAAAACGGTGCTCGTCTCTTTCACGTTCTGAACGCAACTGATGAAACTATAACGCTCTAATGAAAAAGACACTTGGATTAAAACAGAATCTACCAGCTCATAAAGGGGGAAATTATGATAAGATATGGTCAGGTAAAAGGCTTAATATCCCGCACTGTAAAACGCAACGGAAAAACAAAGGGATAGCCTCAGGCGTAGGGTTGCCCCTAAACAGCAACCGCGGGAGAAATAAATCCGTTTTTTCCCCAAAACAGAATTCCTAGCCTGAGGGCTTACCAAAACGATGGAGAATTTGTATTAAGAAATAGGGGGGAAAATAAAAGAAGGAGAAAAAAAGATGAAGTTTTGAGAAAGAAGGAAGAAAGCTACCGCGCGCCATTGTTTGATATTTTACACGTGGGAACAACCAACAGCAAGCCCGGGAGATTGGCGATGAATAATTCATGGTTTATACCAGTCGTCAATTGTTTATGTGCACTGTTGGGACGATTTTCCTGGTGCCCGGGCGCTGGTGACTCTCTAAGTGCTGAAGTCGGTCCTCCAAGAAGCCTAAAACAGACCATAAAACATTCCAATTAGTTAATTCCTTTTTCTCCCCCCCATTTGCCCGTTCAAGACGAAAACTATAATGATTGCAACGTTTGATTCACACAGTCGACCCGGCCCGACTCGTTCGTTTAATGAGGGGTTCGCTACTTTATGAAATTTTGTTTCTTCCTCCTTAAACGCATATCAAAAGCGCGGGAAAATTTTCTCACGTGATTCTTATCCGTGTTAGATTTAAAACTATGCAGTTCAGCTATAATTTAAATACATTAATAGTTTACGTGATTATGGTTATGTGATTAATCAAAGTGTTGGGATTGGATAAAACAGGAACTGGCTTTACCATAGAGTTGGTCGGTAGGCCGAATCCCGATCCCAGTCCCAGGGAGGACGACGTAGCCAATCCCAGACTTCCCATGTGATTCATGGCCGGATGGTGCATGGCGGGCGTGGCAGCGGCGAATCCAGCGGCGGTCATCGATGACCCGTGCGCGTGCATCTGTCCGTTATAGACGTAGTGCGACATGGAAGCCGCTGTTGCCGGTGCGCCGAATCCGGGGAATCCTACGGCTTTGTCCAGCGATCCCATGACGTCCTGGAAACCCAGGCAGTTCTTCTTCTTTTTCGACTTGCTGGATAATTTACGGTTGCGCGTCTGGATGCCTTCCTTCTTCATTGTCAACGGACGGTTCACCTGGCAATTCAAAAATATAAATTATTGCATCAGTAGAGGAATGTCGTATTTTTTTTTTAAATCTAAAGTCGGATTTCTTCCAATTAAGTTGAAATTTTCACGTGTTTATTTTATGAGTAAAATAGTATCACCTTAAAATGGAACTTCAATAGTACAATCAAGACATTAATACCAATTAAAATTGATATGACGTTTATCATTTATAATAATATGTGATTAACTCATTCATGAATCTTAATAGGACGTTAGTAGAAATTTAAATTTTAATACTGGCTAAACTAACGGCATCAAATCACTGAAAATTTGAGGTTACATGGCTAATTCATGGTAGAATCGTCACGTAAATTTTTATGGTTATCCAGCAAAACCAGTTTAAAAAATATAAGCCATAAACTTGGGTGCATTTGTCTCTTGCTGTAAACCCCGCCTTTTTTCTAGAACGGACTGTATGATTTATTACTTTATATCCATAGTTAATTACATTACAAGTTGAAATACGCATTCGGTTGTGAAAGCTACTGAAAAATCACCGTAGCGTTTTGTTTGGTTACTGAATGAGAATGGTGAATCAGAGAAGCTGCGCACGGCTCGGGAAGCGAGATTCATTAAAACATAGCCTCGAGTAAACACAGTCAAAACACAAAGCGAGATGTTGAACCACTTTTCAGCCTTGACAGAATAGACGGGCTGAAGAGTCAACCTTGATGGCGTTCAATTGTTACGTCTCCATCGAAAAAGTCAAGAGTCTAAACACTACAGTGCTTCCACCTTGTGAACTTTCCTGTCTTCACCTCATTTCCCCGTTTTCCCACGTACTGACTTCACTTTCCCATCTCCCTCCCTATTCAAGGGGGTTATCCCTCCGCCTCCCCCTCCCCCGGTGATCCCTGCAAGAGTGGAAGCACTAGGGGCAAAGAAGGTGCTGCGGGGGCGGGCGTTGGGTTCCATACGGGAGGTGGGCGAGAACCTTTAAAAGCCCCAGCGTTGCCATTGTTATTATGGCCGCAAGAAGGCCAGAGGCCACAATTGTAGCTGCTTGACACATGTCCGCGGCACACAACACCTATTATTTTTTCCTAGTGACCATTTACCGCAGTGGGGCCATCACTTTGCGCCGAATCATTCCATCTGATTCACCTCCTCCACCTTTCACCAACTAACTCCCCCCCCCACCAGCCCCCTCCCCCCTCCCCCGGATCCTTCGCCAACGCATCGATGATCAGGGTTCGCTGCTTTTAAATTTTAGCGATTCTCAAGGGATTATATGTATTGTTTATTTGGATATATGTTATTTGGATAGTTGTAGGCATGGAGAAATTCAGTACGGTTAAGTAGGCGTAGAATTGGTTGAGTGAGATGCAACTGAAGTACTGAACTGAACGAAAGTAACGTTAACTGGTTAGAATGTTATTCGATGGTGAATGGCTTTGAGTATATAAAGTTTTAGCAATGTTAATGAGCTATGTCCTTATTGAATTAGAATTAACCCATTTTGAGTTAAGTAAAGAACAAGTGATTATCAAGCTCTCACCAAGTCCACGAAGCATCGTCATACATCCATTCAAATTAAGGGGATTCCTAAACAACTGGATCAATGATTCCGAAAGACCCGAACAATCACGCATGTCAGTCGTCAGACTAATTATATTCAGATACTGATAGTAATCATATCATAATCTAATTAGTATCGAGCAGCTTAATTATTCACCTGTACATCGATTCTCATTCAATCCAACCACTGTTAAAATATCTAGGATATGAAGAATCGTGTTTCCCAAGTCGAGGTCGGATAATATACCCGTGAGATTCAACAAAAAAGGTAACGGGGGTCGGGGTGGGGAGAAGTTGACTGCTTATTGTCCCTACGTTTTCAAACATAGACCAACCAGAAAAATACTGAATCTGAACCTAGTAGTACTCCATGCTCTTGTAAAGTTTTGTCTAAATCAGCTTATTAGTTTGGTCAAAATAAAATCCTAAAGTTAGATTTTCCCCCGCCATTCAGATTTCCGATCCAGACTGGCACCCCGAGGGTTTCGCAAGTCCACGGAAATGTGTTTGAATTCTTAAAATCTTTCAGATTGTCTCGGGATTTTTTAAAAAAGGATTTTCAGGGATTTCATTTTTCCAGATTTCTTATGAGATCTTTGCTGAAGTGCTGGAGGATTTTTCAGACATGCAAACCCCTCGCTGTGACCGCTGCGAGACGCGACTTCTTCTGAAGCCATTGCCCACTGCCGATAGTCAAGCTTTAAAGAGCCCGGGAGCATATTGTCAGATCCCAACCGGGCCCAGAACCCAACCGGACTAGGCACAAATATGGGTACATTGCATAGAATAGACAGATAGATAGACCGATAGATGGATAGATGGATACATAGAGAGACAGACAGATAGACTGATGGATAGATAGATAGATAGAAGATTAGATCGATGGATAGAGGATAGATAGATAGATAGATAGATAGACCGATAGATCGATAGATCGATAGATAGATACATATATAGACAGATAGACTGATGGATAGATAGATTGATTGATAGATAGACGATTAGACCGATAGATATAGATAGATAGATAGATAGATAGATGGGTGCATAGAGAGACAGACAGATAAACTGATGGATAGATAAATAGATTGATAGATAGAAGATTAGATCGATGGATAGACGATAGATAGATAGACCGATAGATCGATAGATAGATAAACACATTGATAGACAGATAGACTGATGGATAGATAGATAGATAGATTGATAGCCAGACGATTAGATAGATAGATAGGTAGATGGATGGATAGATAAATGGATAGATAGATAAATAGATAGATAGACAGATGGTCATAGAGATAGACAGATAGATGGATAGTCCTAGAGATAGATAGATAGATTGATGGATCGGTAGATAGACAGATATACAGTGATAGATACGGATAGATAGACAGATAATTAGATAGTCATAGAGATAGATAGATAGATAAAGAGATACAGATGACGATCTGGGGCTGGTTGGGATCTGTTAACATGCAGCCCGGGATTCTCGTTTCATTGCCGCCATAAAACGCATACCCTCCTCCTCAAGACAAGAAATAGCCTCTTTAACAAACCATCCCTATATAAGGCACGTTGCTTCGATATGTTGTTTTTTTTTTAAAGTACGGTTCAAACTTTAAAAAGCACGCGTTATTACTAAAATTAAAAGTAACATTATTACATAATACCAATATAAATTAAATAATAACAATTGATTCACCTCTCAATATCAAGTTAATCTATATACATTTTACTACTGTAATATTACCATTGATTTATATAAATGAAACAACAATGAGATGGTGAAGGAAACAAAGGAGAATATGAAAAGAGCAAAAGAGAGAAATGGACGCGGGACACAGAAAAGATTTGGTGCATTTAATTGATCTCCTGCAGATGCAGCGCACCGGGGATGTTGGTCATTGCACGCTGGGCAAAACACAAGCTAGCCTTCTTATCACGCTGCGCAATAATTTCTGCATATATTTCTGCCTTACACATATGGTCTTCTCCCTCTCTCTCTTTCTCTCTCTATACACTCGTATACACATAATATTTTTATATAATAATATTAATATAAATTTACTACAGTTAAATATACAGTTTTATAGCCATATTCTTGTATTACATAGATGAATAGTATCATATTAGAACATATTAGATTGAGGTTAGTTGATTTTTTTATCTTAGCAGTGTATTAATTTAATGATATTTAAGGGCCAAATTATATTGAAACAAGTTAGGGAATTAAGAAGTTAAAATTATATTAAAACCTGCATACATTAGCATTAGAAATAGACAACAGCTTATAAGTTTGTGATAAACTGAATTAAACTGTTAAAAGCTGCCTGTCTATCTATCTATCTAACTGTTTGTTTACGTAATCTATCTATCTCACCTAAATATATATGTACCTATCCCTCTAGCTATCCTTCTATCCATTTATCTTTCTATCTATCGATCTATTTCTCTTCCCATCTGTCTATCTCTCTCTCTTTAACTATTTCTCTATCTATTTATGTCTCTATCTGTCTATCTATCAATATGTCTATCTCTCTCTCGCTATCTATCTGTCAATCTGTAATATCTATATCTATCTATTTAACTATCTATCGAACTGATTGTTTACGTAATCTATCTACCTTACCTTAAAGTATATCTATCTATCCTTCTATCCGTCTATCTTTCTATCTATGTATCTAACTATGTATCTAGCTGTCTATCTATTTCTATCTATCTATCTTTCTATCTACCTATCTTTCTATCTGTCTGTCTACCTACCCATTTAATTAACTATCTATTAATCTATCTTCCTATCTATGTATTTGTCTAATCTGTCTGGCTCTCAGTCCTCTCTCCACCTATTCAATATCTACGTATCTAACTATCTATCTATCTCTCTATCTGTCTGGTTGTCTGTCTTCTCTCCACCTATTCATTATCTATGTATCTACGTGTGTATCTACGTATCTATCCATGTATCTATCTATCTATCTATCTATCTATCTATCCATCTATATATATCCATTGATCGACCCAATCAGTCCAAATATACATCAATACAACAGAATCCACACGCAAGAACCAATCACGAAATAGCTGACGTGTAAGAAGTAAAAACAAAACTGAAATGCTTACACTCTTTCAATGATATTTCCATATGGGTGGTGTTTCGATTTGCAGCCGCAGAGTTTCTTCTTATAAAATGCTCATGTGCTATGCTCACACGCGGGATATCCCGGGGTTCAAACTAATGAAAATACCAACGCAGCTATATTCCCAAAATGGGGGGGGGTTATTCTTCTCTAGTTATATAAACATACACTCAGCTTTTAACACGAATAAATATTCATTAAGTTACACACAATACCAGGCCGCTTTAAAGTCTTGACGACATAGCCAATTCTAGATACAACTTCCATTACACGCAGACAAGCCAACAAATTTCACGCGCCTCTCTTTTTAGAAAAGAAAATTTCATAAAAACAAGAATGAGAAACATTCAGTTTGGGAAGATTTATTTTAAAATAAAAATTTTTGAAAAAAATTCCCGCCTGAAAAGTGCACGCTTCCACTATAAAACGCAGCACGAGTCCCCCAAACCAACGGGTCCGCAACGTTACGTAACGGACCCGTACAAGCATCGCTTTAACGATACTTTATTTTGTATAATTTACGACCAACTTTTAAAAAAATATTATTCTAAAGAAGCTCTAGTGGCTTTTTTATTGTCACACATATCATATATTTCCCGAAAATATTTTCGTGGAAGAGATGGCTGTTTACAGCAGGGATAGGAGTTTACTGTATTTATATATAAAAAAAAATTACTTGGAAAAAAAGGCGGAGAAAGTCTTTATTGCCACCTTTCACACGACTAACATAATTCCTCGCACCTGCCATCAATAGGCTCGTCAGCCGGCCACAAATCCTCTGGCGCAGCCGATGAAGTGCGAAACGCGCATCACTTTCATGGCTGCCTCGACACAATTTGCGAGCCAACCCACCGACCGCCGCCAAAATATTTGCAAACTACCGATTGACCTTTTGTGCGTATAGAAAGGTGCACCTTTGGGTTTGGCTTGTTTTTTTTTTTTTGTTTATAGCTTAAAATGTAAGAAGAACCAACTCGATTCGACTGGTATAGGATCGTGCTGCAACAAAGAGTCGAATCGGTATTAAACAAAGTTGTAAAAGTTGCTTTAAAAAGTTAAAAGGTCGAGTTTTGAAATGCGCAAAGAATCGAGTCGACATCAAAATCGACTATGCAATATCAAATTGACCTTCATAACGCAATGCGACTTTTAAAAGTGGCGACAGAGTCAACATTTCTAAAAGTCTAGAAGACGACTATAGATAGATTTATAAATAATAACAACATATATATATATAATCAAACAAAAGAAGAAGAAGGATTCCGTTTATAAATAAATAAAAAGAAACTTGTTGATTTGGGTAACCCGAACGTTGAGGAGAAGGTTGCCGGGCATCCAATTAGCGCGCACAGCAGGCCGCATGAAACTTCTCCCGGGCGCGCGCACGATTCAGTCCTCCCCGGCCCGCATAGCCAATCAACCCCGGTACCTTCCGCTGCTGCAGCAGTTTCAAAGCTGCATACGCACGCCGGGCCGCAAGACTCCCGACAACATTACGATACGTTTTTAACCATCAGCAACAACAACAACAACAACAAAAGTTAAGAAAGGAGTAAAAAAAAATATCGCCGAATAAATCCTATCAAATCAACAGCTTGACCAATTCTCAACACGACACCAAACTTGGAAGTTTCGGAAAACGAGCAACACAACAAGCAGCTAATTTGAAAGAGGGAAGAAGGTATCGCCAGGTGGCAGCACCTTGGCGAGATGTCTCACACTACCCTTTTGGCCGAAGTCGACTCGATATCGACTTAGTTTTACGACAATGGTCATTTAGCCTAGTTTCATGATAGATCTATATTGTATCGACTTCTACAGATCGAGTCTCGTTTGCAGTACTCGACTATAGTCGACTTGTTCCCATATACTTGAGTCGATCGAAAAAGTCAACATTCTCGAGTACACAGAGGAACTCGAGATCAATTCAGTCGACTATAACTAAAATCAACCTCATCTTTTATATCGTCGTGTCGAATTATCCAACAATACCTACGACTCAACTCGACTGGTCAGCAATCGGACTAGAACTTTCACGGAACTTTACCATACGAGACACTCTATCGTAAACATATCAATCCGATTGATACATATCCAAACACATCATCGATATCAAACTGACGATTTCCATCTTCCGAATTATGTAAGATTTCATGTTCAGACTTTTTAAACGTTAAATTAAGGAATGAAATGATTCGGTTGATACGAGATTTGGCCTATACTCTACATGTCGAGTTGTGCCGCGATTGCGAGGTTTATATTTTTAAGAATGCTTTTAAACAAGAAACCATTTGTTCTGACGCATACGTGGCACATTTATAGCCGAGTCATCATCAGATTGTTTTAAGCAACTGGCGTTTTTTTTCTCTTCTTCTTCTCTATCTATCTGTGACCTTAAAGTAGCTAAAAGGAGAGAACCCCGCGTGTGGAGTTTTTTCTTCCCCCCGTCTGCTATAGTAGCAGCTCTGAGGGCTACCTCATCATATGCCCACGCGGGGAGAAAATTTCTTGTTAAGATGTGTCCACGTGATACGAGATAGAAGTGATAAGCCACGCCATACTTGAAAATGACTTGACTCACGTGCTGCTGTTTATTCCTCCTATCGGGAATCATTTATTTCACGGTGCGTATATAATTATTTTCTTCCGTCTTTTTTAATCACACGATTCACATCAGAGTCAGAATTCATTGACTGAATTTCTACTTCGATATACTGAATTTGGAATCAGCTTTAAAAAAAAAATTCTGTTATGATATTTCTGGCGCATGGGCTGAGAAAAAAAGTGGACATGACAAACAGGGATACTTGGGAGGATTTAGAGCGTCTGTTGTGACTTGTGAAGCGAAAATGCGGCACAGCAGATTTTGGCCTGAAACGTCAAAAAGCTGTCGTCAGTTCTTTCATCCGACTGACTGGCGCTTCACCAACACAGGACCAGGGGGGGAGGGGGGCGATTTAAAGCACTGAAGTAAAAAGCAGAATACAATTTTCAAAAAAATTGCCGCAAAACTGAGAAAAATTCTGAGCGTGCAGTTAATGCAAAGCCGAAGTATTTCTTGCTTCAGTGGCATTCTTGAGCGTCAAGGCCCTTTGACTTTTTGACCTTTCTCACTAACAAATAAATAACCATTAAAAAATGACAATTTTCACATTGAAACCCGCTCCAGAGCAAATCTAATTAGCTGTCATATAACACAAAATGAAAGTTCACTTCAAGCCTGTTCGAAACGCGAATATTTTATCAGTAAATGCCTGTTTTTCGACATTGGTAACACACTGGATCATGTTCTCGACTACATTTATAAGACAAGTTTCCAAACCCCCGGGGTCAGTGAATATTCCAGAAATGTTTATCAAACGTGATATTCAAGGGTTGACGATTCTTTTCTCCTTTTCAGAATCGGGTGCACGGAGGCTCAAGGGGTGTGCTACTTTCACAAAAAATACAAAATCATATGGTGTTAAAAATACGTTTTAAAGCATTCGGAACGTTTTAGACAGGGTTTGTATGAAAGATTTTTTGGAAACCCAATAGGCCAGTAGCCCAAGGGGGTCCGCTACTCCATAGAAATAACTCAAAATTATTGATTGGTAAAAATACGTTTTAGACCATTTGGAATATTTTGAGCACTGTTTGTAAGAGCGTTTTTTGGAAAGGCTATATACCTATACCTCTGGGGGTGCACAACTTTTCCAAAAAATGCAACACAATTGATGGTTACAAATGCGTTTTGGAGTACGCTGAGCGTTTTGAGTACGGTCTGTAAGAGACTTTTGGAAAAAAAGTTGTATGCCCTCTCGACAATTGCCAAAATCCCCCCGCGAAAATTGGTCCCGTCTCGGATCATAATGGCGCTCTCGGCGGGGTGTTTGGGACATACAACTACTTGCAAGAATAGCTTTTCTCTGGAGACAACAGTAGCCCACTGAGTGCACAGTGACAGTAACCCACGGGGGCTGGCAACTGGACAAAAGCGCTGTGTGCAAACCTACACTCCCAAGTTGACGGCGGAATTCCTCGGCAGCTTAGAAGCGAAAACTTTGACAAGCACTTGTGGGGAGCACCACCGAGTTTTGACTTGTTTCCCCTTGGCATTCTCCCCCGCTCTTGAAAAAATCGTGTTATCCGTCGAGTTCATATTGTCTTTTCGACGGAAATCTCCAAAATACTTGTCGAGAAAGAAGACTGTCGTCCGCAATACCCAGAATGTTGTAATCGGGTAAAGTTATGCGAAAAATCCCTATCCTCAACCTTTTTGACTTCTTCGGTTCTTCAATTTCTCCCACAGTGCATCGCATTCCTCATTGCGCACATTTTACCAAAAAAATTTTCTCAACTTTTCCATGCAACGACGAGGCAAATTTTCCCCCCCGATTTTTCTTTTTGAAACAGTAACTTTTTGCCGTCTAGTCTGTGCGGAAAAATGAATAATTCGGTTCCATTCTGTTGGCGATCGACGACCCGGTCCCATTTTTATGGTGTCATCCGATGCTGCATTCCAGGGACGTATACAAGTCGCGAGCCCTCCAACGATGGTCTTTTGTCGGCGTGACCTTTTCTCCATTTCCCATTGTTATATTTATTTACGTGTTTTTTTCTCCAAACTTATTTTACGCAACACAATCACAACGTGGCGTCTCAATAAAATCATTAATAATCAAAACCCGCATCCGATCGTATTACAGAGTCATTTTTCTTGTTGATCAGAAAAAGACATTCCGTTTGGCTTTTAAAAAAAAATAAATAAAAATACGATTTAAAAAAAAAATCCTCCTCGCTCACAGGAGATGTACATTGACGGATTCGTCACCATTCCGGTGACAAATCCACGCAGACTGTGGGCATCATCATCCCACAGGTAAGACAAAAAAAAAGGCGACCGATTTTTCCCTTTTTATGTCCACAAGAAGAAGAGAAAAATACCCGCAAACTGCACTTTACCTGGCGCCGGACCCCCCCGAAACTTCACCCATAAGTCCAAACTGGCGCCACTATCCCCTTCATGAAAAATTAGCCCAACAACCGTCTTTACAAGCTTCCATTTACTTTGGTTCCCTCTAACATGTTCAACTTGACAAAGATCGAGGCGCTTTTAAACTAATCAACATCAAAACTATAAGTCATCCTTCATAATTATAAGCCGGAGGACAATAGCGTACTTAAAAACCACCCAAGATTTCGGGCAGTTACATATCCAACGAGGGGTTGAGCAAATCTGAAAAGCCTCCAACACCTCATCCAGAATCTCTTAAACATCCGAGAAATCCTTTATCAGTCCCTTATATCCATAGGTAGATCGATAGATAGATAGATCAGAAGAGGGATAGCTGGGTAGATGGATAGATAGTGTAAACTAGATAGGTGGGGTATAAACAGACAGGTATATAGATAAGTAAATAGATGGACGGATGGACGGTTATATGGATAGATAGATACGCAGATAGATAGACAGATAGATAGATGGATAGTATGGGAAAAAATCTAAAAAAATCCTGAGAAAATCGAATAAAATTTACAACTCGAACACATTTCCGCGGACTTGTAAACCCTTCGATATCCGAGATAGAGATAGACAGGTTGATAGGTCGATAGATAGACAAGACGAAGGATAGCCGGATGGATGGATAGATAGATAGATAGGTAGACAGATAGATAGATGGATAGATAAGTAGATCGTATCAAGCTTGCATCGCAAGTTGACAAGAGGACCGCAAGTTGTGTTATCCTATCCCGATGGCTATATAATAATTCCAGCTAGAAACAAGTAAAAGGGCGGAAAATGTCGAAAAAATGAGTCGTAATTGTCAAAGTTTCGCTACTTTTTTCTATCTCATTGGTGAAATATTCGAGAGACAGACCCATCGACGCGTTGTCGTTGTCACAGGAAATGCGACATAAACTTTCACAACCGGTTTTCTTCCCAAGTCTATGTGAAATACGCAAAAAACTAACTGACCAACTTCAAGTTCTTTTCGAGTTTTCCGTTTTTATCAAGTATAATAAAATTTGGCGATAGCCACTTTTTGCAGTAGCTTTCCATCTGTTGCAGACACAGGTAGATAGACAGATGGGTGGATAGTTGGATGAGTGAAAAACGAATCGATTGTACTGACATATAAGATGGATAAATAGACGGACTATTAGAGATAGACAGGTTGATAGGTCGATAGATAGACAAGACGAAGGATAGCCGGATGGATGGATAGACAGATAGGTAGACAGATAGATAGATGGATAGATAAGTAGATAGGTGGACGGCTGGATGTGTGGATAGATAGATAGGTAGATAGATAAGCAAACAGACGACTGGACGTGTGGATAGATAGATAGATAGATAGATGGACGGATGGATGGATGGACAGATAGACGGATAGACGGGTGGATGGCTGTATGGATGGATAGATAGATAGATATATGGATAGACAAGCCGGCAGATATACAGATAGATGGATGGATAGATGGGTAGATAGGTACGGAAGTAGACAGACAAGCAAGCAGATAGACAGATAGTTAGATGCATGGATGGGCAGACGGATAGGTATGCAGATCGGTAGATGGGCAGAGAAATGGAAAAAGATAGTTAAGATGACAGTTGGCTGGATGGATAGATCAGCAGATCGGTAGGTGGATGAATGGATAGTTAGACGAATAGAGAAGATAACTAGATAGATTAGCAGGTAGATAGATGGACTGAAAAGTCAGTTTGTTCGTTCCGACGTCACCTTATATTATATCTTCTTTTTCTGAATGATTGTGAAATCACCTTGCGGCAAAATTAAATCTTCTCAATAAAAAGGAGGGGACCAACCCTTGAATTGCCCAGAATTCCCGAGGAAAACAGAGTCGTTTAGACAGAGCTTAAAATAACATGTAAAGTAGGGGGGCATTTGCCCCCGCAGTTCCTCCATTTTGCCCCCGTAAGAGTACTAACTTGCCCCCGTTTTTGTTTGAAATTTGTGATAAATCAGCAGTTTTGTTTTCCATTAATTCCCCTTGCTTTGTCAGTTGCCAAGGTAACAGATACTTGACTAGACGAAAAGAACAGGAATAAAAAATGAGAGCTGAGAGGTGAAAGGTTTCTACCTACCAGGAATTACAAGTGCGAAATTCCCAACGGAGTGATTTGGGATTTACGCAGAAAGACCGATTTCTCTGTACGTGTGTTGGGAGAAAACCAGAGCCCCAGTGAAAAACGCAGTCATCATTCAGTTGTAGCAATGTCGTCAAAAAAGGAAGATGGCAAAACGAGCAAATTCTTCGATCTGTTCTTCAACAGACAAACCTCCCAACACTTTATTTTCCTGGTTAAGAAACTCGCTTCCGAGGACAGAAGAGAACGCAGCAAATGGTAAGTTTGTGTTTTGGTTGATTTTGTTTTAGCAGTTTTATCCGAGAAATAAGTGATGTATCTTGAAGTGTTTCTTCGTGAATTCAAATGGGTAATCTGGAGTTACCTTTAATGGATAGACTGGAAAAAAAACATACAGTAAGTACTCTGCGCCTTGTCGCAATGCGCTTGAATGTACATAAATTGCTTTAATCGCTTGTTTAACTTTTAAGCGATTGGCATTTTTTCGCAGAATTCAGTTCCAAAGAATTAGAAACTTCCAGTTCGCTTCCTTATCCTGATGAGCCTTCTTCAGTTTCTGTTTCTTGTTCGAGGACAAGTGAAGCAAAAACCGAGTCAGAAATTCACCGAGAGAATCCTTCGCCTTCAGGTTGCATCCCAAAGCAGGCGTCTGAACCTGGCCAAGGAAACACCCAATGAGATCTGGGACTACGTCTATCCTCTGGGAACGCCGACTATCACGACGGGAAAAAGCTGTAACTTTTTCATCAGAATTTTACTCTCTATGTATTTTTGTACTTGATAAACCTAAAGCATTTAGTCAAGTGTTACTGACGATACGGAGCGTCGCCTGCGGCGACGCCCGGCGATGGTAGAACCCGGAAAATACACGTTTAGTTATACATGCCCCCGCAGTATGATTTTCTTATTTTAAGCTCTGCGTTTAGAGAAAAAGGGCCACAGGGCGCGTAATATTTCCAACCAGAAACCCCAGTGACACAAAAGCACCGGGGGAGAGAAGATGTTTACCCCCGTCGTTGACCCCACGTCGCAAGAAGGTCAATTGGCTCTTGACAAATACACCGAGGCAATTGTGACAAATTAACCCTATTCCATCAAATTTTATAAACATATTCTATAACTTGACAGCTTATTCACACTTTCATATAATGAGTTCATCTAATTAAAGTAATAAGGATAGTTAGACAAATAGGAATTTCAAGATTTCATAGAAATGAAAAGAATCAATCAGACGAATAAATGTTTAATTTCTGTAAAATTCTAACGGACACAGGAAACGAGTGTGGAAGCGTTTCTGGAGGAGCATTGTTTACAGCGTGCAGCAGTTCGATAAGAAGCCAGCCGTTTGATAACCGACCAATTGCCTTCTTATCAAACTCGCACGTCTATACGGGGGCCAGACATAAGTTCCCAGAAGGGAAAAAGGTCAAAGGTTGGGATTTTTTTCTAATTCGGTCCCAGTACCAATTAAACAACATCGGAAATCAATGATTTATTACGATTGGCCACTGATTAATAAACGTCGATAAAATGTCAATACTAATCTGATAAAGTACCGGTAAAATACCGGTGAAATTCCGGTAAAATACTGGTAAAAATTCGACAAATATTATATACACAAGTTTCTATATAAAATGTAATTAACATATAAAAGTGAGCTTTAACTTACTAAAGTTTATTCTAATACTCCACTTTTTATAAATAAAATATAGCTATAATTTATCCGTTTTGTAGATTTTCCTGTTTTCAAATCGAAGGGCTGCGAACCCCTTTTTTTTAATAGAAATTTTAATTTCATTTGGGGGCCCGTGCGTGGAATGTGTTGCGTCATTTGCGCAAGCGCAGACATACGAGGACGAGGAGCTACTCGGTATCAGCCAGCCGCTGGCCTTAGGAGGTCCCCTCGTAGAACAGCACATCTATTTAAATGGATATTAAACTCACGGCATGTCGGCCATGATGTGCACCTTTTTCCCAATCACAAATAAAAGTATCGACTTCTTGATTTTTGTTTCACCCAAACTGATCATTTTATTTACCAATTCAATTTTCAGTTTTGAGACTGAATTTAAATCAGCTATCCGGGATTAATTTTTAGCAACAGCTTATTCTAAATTAATATGACTATATTACAATATCTATGACTTGTTATATACTGTATATCACTTAGATCATTTGACAGGCTGTTCAACCGCTGACGGAAGATACAAGAGTGAAACCAGACAGTGTATGAACAAGACTTACTATACAAGAAGCTTCTTTCAGGTTCTTAATGGATAAAGAACGAGGATTTTCCTATTTGTGGCCAAACAAAACGCGAAACTGGAAAACGGACGACGAATGAAGAATACCCCCCGAAAAAATGATAAAAAGACGCGGAAAAATAATAGAAAAGAAGGAGAAAAGGAGGGCCTTTTTATCAAGGAGATTGTTTGTCCTTCTATTGAAACCGTTGTTGGAAAAGCTATATATCTATTACATCTGGAACCAGGAAAGAATGAATCTTTTTCAACAGAAAGACAGTCTCGCTGTTACAGTTTCAACAAGTATCCGGTGGTGCAATAAGAGCTGTACATCGGTTGACATATAAAGATAGATGGAGATGGAGATAGAGGTTTTGATAGATTGGCGGATAGATACGTTTTCTTTTACAGGGTTTAAGACTGGATTAGTCAACGAGTAGTTCTGAATGCTACTAATAAAACATGATAAGTATTTTAATTCATATCTGCTCTTTCAAAGAAACTAATAAGCTATAACTAATGACTAACTGCCCTCTGTCTGCCTATCTATCTATCTATGTATCTATCTATCTATCTATCTATCTGTCTATCTACCTTTCTATCTACCTATTTATCTGTCAATCTGTCTATCTAACTATCGTTCTATCTAATTATCTGTCTACCTATTTATCTATCTGACTGTCTATCTATCTGTCTGTCTGTCCATCTATCTGTCTGTCTGTCCATCTATCTATCTACCTATCTGTCTATCTATCTATCTATCTAACTATCTGTCTATCTTTCTCTCTATCTCTCTATTCATCTATCCATCCATCTCTATCTATCTCTCTATTCATCTATCCATCCACCTATCTATCTATCTATCTATCTATCTATCTATCCATCTACCTACCTACCTACCTTCTGTCTACCTATCTAAGTATCTATCTATCTATCGATCTATCTATCTACCTACCTACCTACCTATCTATCTACACTAGTAATACTAAAACTAAAACTAAAAAAAAGATTACATGGTAGCAATTTTTCAGCTTGCTAACATACTATCGAGCTCCCAGATTGCGTCATTGTTTCCTGTCGCTTGACTTTGAATACAAGGAAGAAGGAAACGCTATATGTCGCCAAACGTTTTTCCTCGTCGTTAAGCAAACAATAAGGGGAAGCAAGCCATCAGGATTCCATAGAGGACCCGAATTATACACTCTACAAAGTTTCCCGCGCTCTTTCTGGTCCCCCCCCCTTCCCTTTTAAACCCTCTTTAAAGCTTCACACAGGGTATCTGATGTCACTACTTGATAATATTGCTTCCATTTTAAGCCCCGTATGCAATTCAACGGTTACACACTATCTATACAAGCAAACCGAGATAACACATTTGGAACAGCACTACCGAAAATCGGATGAAAAGAGTTCAAGTTGTATGACCTCTGACCTCGTATGTTTATCGAGGTGGCCATCTTCACGGCTACAGAATAAAAGCTCTGCACCGGGTTAGACAATAACCCGCCATCAGCCCCCGGGTTTTTCAATGAGCTTTTTACCCACGAGACATTGTTGAAAAAAAAAGCTTCTGAACCCCCCATTGAAAGCCCTCCGTTTTCAATACATTTACTCATCAGATAAGATTGACCGACAAGTATTGAGTCAATACAACTTGGTCTATTATGTTGGAAAGCAGACGAACCCGTTACAACGCGTACAGCTTTTCCGGCCCCGTAGCTTTTAAGCTTTATGGAATACACACACGGCCGGCTGGTGCTTTACACTCACTCGTATCATCGTATTAAACTTACATTTATAAAAATTAAAATTTATAACGCGTTTTCTTCTAAACAGTAAACTACTAAGGGAAGAAACGACGTAACGAGCTTGACGAAGTTAAGTATAATGTAGAAAATTAATTTGATTAGGAAAATTAAGTGATATTATGGATAATGAAGTTCTTAAAGGTGAAGGATGTGAATGGATGACTTACATTGTGAAGTTTGTAGTAGAGTCCGCAGGCATTACACACAGGCTCTCCATTATGGTTCCTCCTCCATAAGGTTGTCATTGTTGTTTTGCAGTTGGCACACGAAGTCCCAGCGCGTCGGGCTGCTGACTGCAACACATTTACATGGCACAGAGAAAGAATTTGTTTAACAATCAGTAACAACATAATTAAATCTTCAATTATCTGTTAATTACAATATTAATTTTAATGCTATTGAGTAATAGTTGTCAATAGTTTTCCATTTGTGTTGCAAGTTGGTTTTCTCTTTTTCCAGTTTACACGTCAGTCAGCGAACAGTATATACAACTTCATCAGCAAGCGAGACCCAAATGAGCAAAACCAGTTCTTCCTCCTTGACAAGGATTTCAACTTATCCAGTCACTCCAGATTCCCTGGCTGCTCTACATTCCGCAACTAACCACGGAGAATACGTGAATATAGAGTAGTTTGATTCACTCAGTAGACTAGTAAGTTCACTATCGTTAGCCTGATAGTTGACAATAAGATAGTACATAGTCATCTAGCGATTCGACTAGCTGCTAACCAAACAGCAAACTGCCTTATCTCGTGAACGAGTTTAACAAGTTGACAGTAAACTCACAAGTCAACTAGCAAGTCAATCAGCAAGTTAACTAACTAGATAACTAGTAAATCAGGTTGTTAGTTGACAACATAGCAAGTTAAAGTTAATAGTCAACTCATAAGTTATAAACTCGTAAGTTAACTAACTAGTTAATCAGCTATTCAGGCTGTTATCTGACAAGACATAGTAGGTTTCAACTTGTCTCGTCCATGAGTTCAGTAAGTTAATGGTCAATTAGCAAGTCATCTAGCAGGGCAACTAACTAGTTAGCTAGTAATTCAATTTGTCACTTGGCAACATAGCAAGTAATCATACCTCGTCAGTGAGGTAATCAAGTTAATAGTTAAGTCATGAGGTAATTAGCAAGTCAACTGACTCGTTGACTAGCTACTCAGTTAATTAGTTGACAATAGTACGTTATCGTAGTCAATTAACAAATCAACTAGCAAGTATTACCGTTAGTTAATCTAGTAACAAGCCGCCCTATCTCGTGAATAAGCTAATTAGATTGATAGTCAACTCATAAGTCAATTAGCAAGTCAATTAATTAGTTAGCTAGCTATTCAAGTTGTTAGTTGGCAACATAGCTAGTTTTTATATTTCGACAAATAGTCAACTCACAAGGCAACTAGCAAGTCAACTAACTAGACAACTAGAGTTATTCCGACTGTTAGTTGACCACACAGCAAGTTATCCTACCTCCTCAGTAAGACAATCACGTTAATAGTCAACTCACAAGTCAACTAGCAAGTCAACTGACTAGTTAACTAGCGATCCAAGTTGCTAGTTGACATTAGTAGGTTATTTTATCTCGTCAATGATTGAGTTAAGTTGACAGTCAACTGGAAAGTCGACTACAGCAAGTCAACCAGCACCCCGACTTGCAAGGACTTCAACTTATCCAGTCAATCCAGATTCCCCAGCTGCTCTACATTCCGCAAACACGGCCTTAGATACACTTTTTTCATTCAATCTTCATTCCAAAACCTTTCAGTCATCTCTTTAATAAAGAGGTTAAATAGTAAAACGATGGCCCCACGCGGTAGCCTAATTCACGACTATGGGTAGCGATCCATTCCTTCAATATAATATTTTATGATGATTACGGAAAGGAGCTGGTTATGAGGCTCACACAGAGCAGGAGAGATGCATAATGCATGGATATAAGAAATTGACTTGTAAATGGATAGGATTCCCAAACACATACACTTGAAGAGAAGCAACTGACCTGGGGCTTCATCAAGTCTGCCAAGTGTTTTCCTGCATAAGCAATTAAAGACCCGCTCCCTTTTTCTCGTCTATCGCGAATGGCTGTATAACTTCTTTAGATAGATAGATCAACAGACAGATAGATAGACAGATTAATAAATAGATAGTGATACACACAAATAGATAGGTAATGAGAGACAGACGGAAGGCAAACAGGTAGATAAATAGACAGACAGATAGATAGATAGACAGATTGCTAGTTAGAAAGATAGGAAGGTCTGCAGATTTAGATAAATAGATAGGTAGGTAGGTAGACAGGCACACAGGTAGATAGACAGACGGACAGACGGACGGACAGACAGACGGACAGACACACAGACAGACAGTAAATAGATAGATAGGAAAGTCTTTTTAAAATAGATAGATGGGTAGGTAGATAGGCACACAGGTAGATAGACAGACGGACAGACAGGCGGACAGACATGGACAGACAGACAGTAGATAGATAGATAGGAAGGTCTGTAGATATATAGATAAAATAGATAGATAGATAGGTAAATAGGCAAACAGATAAATAGACAGACGGACAGACAGGCGGACAGACAGACAGACAGTAGATAGATAGATAGTTACGTAGATATAGGTAATAGGTAGACAGATAGACAAATGGGAAGATAGACAGAATAGACAAATATCCAGATAGATAGATAGATAATTAACCAACTTAAAATCTATTCTTTGTATCTAACTATAATATATTATTGAAAATAGCCAATAAAATAAAACAGCTATCCAATATCTCTAAAAATTCAAACACATCCGACAGACTCCCTTTTTCTACATTACGGAAAGAGACAAACAGAGAGAGAGAGAGGTCGTGGGAAAGTTGCGCAGTGTGCAACCAGTTGGGTCCACTTTGCAGCTCCGTTTCGCAATGTCCGTCCCCTGCCCCCCTCCCCCTCCCCCTCGTGTACAGAGTCACAGTCGATTTTTCTTCCTCTCGTTTGGACACAGCAACCAAGAAAAAATGGAAAAGTCTACAGTCGTTGACGTTGATTCACTCCCATTGTCTTTCGCTCTTTTCAAGGAAATCCCACGAGAAAGTTTTAAAAATTATTTTAAAAAAATAGATTCATCTTATTAAGTTGGCCAAAGTAGAAAACAATGAATTGACCTAAAAGATAAATGAACAGTAATTAAAATGGAAACCGGTATAATTGTATTTGAAGATCACAAATCTGGATTATGATGGAGTTTAGAAAGTAACACTTGACTCTTAACCTTTGTTATGTAACTTTTCATGTTGGATTATTCAACTAGATTTCTTTTACTAGTATTACAGGTAATCCAAAAAGAATAGAAACTAGAAATGTGGTTAAATGTTACCAGCTTGGAAACCTTTATTTCGAATACTATAAGGATGTTCAGAATCAGCCTATTATATAGTCTACCTTAATACTAGTTCAACTAGTATTTTTGACCTAGATTTCAGAATCCACTAGAGAAAAATACCGATAATTTAAAAAGTATGGAAGATTGGATAGTTTAGAATTTATTTTTTTGAAAATTAGTTAGCAACCTAGAGGAGGTACTTTCTCATTGGGTCATTTTAAAAATTCCCGCCATTTTTCGTCCAATGGCCCAATAGCCTGTGTTAATATTCCCGTCTTCTTTTCCCTAACCATTTACTTATTTTCTCATGTCTCTTTGAATTCGTGTATATTAAAAAAAAAATCGAAGTTGCCATGACAACCAGACCCGAACTGTCACGCTTGGCAAGAGAGACACACACGCGTAGATGGTTATCAACTGAGGCCCGTAGCCCTAGCCAAGCGAAGGCCCTGGAAGTTGGGGCTTTTGTGTTGGCAGCTCAAGGGTGTGTTAGTTGCTGCTGCTATTCCGGCTCTTGCGTACCGGTTGCAAAATGAATGCAATTCATTGGGTACGACGCGGTAACTCGTCGAGGCGGAGTTGTTGTTAACTCCAAAATAGGGGGTGGAAAAAATTTGACGAAAAAAAATGGCTGTAATTATATTAGTGAGAGGCTTTCCTCCCTATGTTGGTTATGTGTTTCCTGCTGCTGACAGAATTTCTCTTTTGCCATGTTTCAGTTGGTGGATACACGTTTAAGGGATTTACCTGATTGGTCTTAAATTATTCCGAAATTTTAATTTATTTTCATGTTATAATTCTGCAAACGTGATTATCCTAAGAATTAGTTACTAAAGACGTAGCTAACTTATACATATATCTATAATTTTATATAATATGCATAAAACTTAAGTTTTTAATTAATTTATACGATTATCATGGCCCATATTTCCATAACAGTGTTAGTTTTTTTTTTTAAATTTCAACACGGACCACAGACGCAGGTGAGTCTATCCTTATAAATAAGAGACAATAGGGGGTTGCCATCCCTAGCCCTGCTGGAGTAGCAAGTTCGAGGGGTTAAAAGCCACCCCCGTGAAACACTTGATGGCGGGGGGGGGGAGGGTAAACCAGGGGGAGGCGGAGTGAACAAGATGGGGGTAAGAGTAGAAAAAACAAGACCCCCTCCTTCGGACTTGAGGTTCATCAGTCAATGTTACAATTTACGAGGGCGTTTCAGAAGAACCCAAACTGTCCAACCCATTATAGAGCGACAAGCCTTCTGCATTAATCTCTCATTCACAAAAGTTCGTTTATATATTCTCTTCTAATATTATTATATCTACAAGTTCTATCCATTTGAATTAAAATTTGGATTCGTGGTTAATTTCAGTAGGCGGTTAGTTGATAGGCTGGAAATGTCAAAAGCTTACCAGTCTTCTCTTGGGTTTGATCAGCGGTCGATTCTGTCCGTTCATCTTGTAATAAAGGCCGCAAGCGTTACATAAATAATGGCCCGTTCCATCTCTCCTCCATAAAGGTGTCGAAGTAGCCCCGCAATTGACGCATTCCCGTCCTTCTGTTACGGGAGAAACGGACAAAATGGAATTTCTCCTAGACCCGTTCATTAGCGGTTCATTTGCATAACATGTGCTTGCAGATTGAGTTATAGACGAGAAACTGGAGGTATCGATTGTTTTCCACGATGCAAAAGGCCGTCTCGATGCAAGTGCCATCCATCTTGGTACGTGACATGCTACCTCTCATTCTATAATTATATCGCCACGGCCATTCTTCATGTTCTAAAACGTCGTTAACAGCTGTCACTTTATCAATACAACGACCCTCCAGCGGTCATATACCAAAACTAGACCGGTATTTTCAACCATTTGGACCATCTTAAAGACCGTCTTACAAGTACTGATTACTTAATCTTATTGGTCGAGTAAAACGTACCTGTCAGCGGTTACATACCAAAACTATACCGGTATTTTCAACCATTTGGAACATCTTAAAGACCATCTTACAAGTACTGATTACTCATAATTTAACTTGAACTTTAAAACAGGACCCACCGGCGGTTATATACCAAAACTAAACCGGTATTTTCGACAATTTGGAACATCTTAATGGCCATATTACAAGTACTGATTACTTATTCTTAACTTGAACTTTAAAAAAAGACTCTACGGCGGTTATGTACCAAAACTATACCGGTATTTTCAACCACTTGGAACATCTTAAAGACCATCTTACAGGTACTGATTACTTATTCTTTAACTTGAACTTTAAAAAAGGACCCTCCAGCGGTTATATACCAAAACTATACCGGTATTTTCAACTACTTGGAACATCTTAAAGACCATCTTACAAGTACTGATTACTTACTCTTTAACTCAAGGACTCTTCAGAGGATAAATACAGAAATTGTAACATTATTACAACATTTTAATGACCGTCTTATCCCTGTACTTAGAACTTAAACGAGTCTCGGTTAAAAGTGACGGATAAACATACCGGCAGACGATCTCGTCTTGGTTCTGGGTCTGGTCGGCTGCAGAGTTTTAGCGCTGAAGACTCCGGCGGATGCATGGTGGAAGCCATAGCCACTAGCCGCATAATCCACGGCGGAGGCGCCGGAATACGGATACGCGACCATATTCTGGGTCGACGTCGTCGTAGCGGACGGTGATGAAGTCACCGCGGATGAAGCTGCTGAAGATGCTGCTGCGTAATTTACGCTTCCACCGGAATGCGGACTGCTATCCCGCTGCTTGGCCGGGAAGGGCGAGCTGAACCCCGGGAACATGACGGCGTTCTTCCCGGCGGAGGGCGAGGTGAAACCCGCGGCGCCGATTTTGATATCCGGAGTTGCGGATGCGAACGACGGGAAAGCGGATGCGTTTTTACTATCGGCCGGAGAGGCTGTCCCTCCATTCTGCGACGATACGAGATCGAGTGCCCCAAACTCTTGTTGGTTGTTACTCGAGCTGTTCTGCTGCTGCTGCTGCTGCTGCTGCTGTCCGCTCTGTCCACTCTGTCCGTTGTGTCCGTTCATGGAGGCGGCGCAGTTGTTGTTGTTATTGGCTGCTGATTCCGGGGCTCCATCTTCCGGCGGAGTGGGTGGGAAGCTCAACAGATGCGGACTAGAGTGTGGATGGACCGTCTTGGAGGAGGAGAACGGGGAACACCAGGCTGCTGCTGCGCCGGCGTGCGGGTGGTGACCCATCATGGACTTGGATGCCTCCGATGGAAGCCACGGGTGAAGAGGAGCGTGGAAGTGCGGCCGGCACATCTGACTGCTGCTCATCCGAGCTGCTGTTAACACCAATTATGGAGAAATGATTAACATTAATACATATAGATGTGACAATTCAAAACGCTTCAGTTAACTTTAACTCGATCAATTTTATACTCGATTTCTTCAAACTAAAATTCTATTATATTGTTCATGTTACAACGTTCACATACAACAGTTGTTAAAGATGACCGAAAACCATCAATGTTAATTAAGCGAATAAAACACATATGGCACAGGGGGTTGTGTGAAGGACCCATACGGTGTAACACGTTAATTTAACTTTGGGGAATTTTTTACATCAAGTGTATATTTAGTAACTTAAAATTACATTAATATTTATTATAATTGAATTTATATTTACGATATTTTTATTTATTTATTCTATATTTGTTCGTTTATTCAATCTGTACTAGACTGCGATCCCTATATATATATATATATATATATATATGTATATATATTCACACTACGCTATTTCAGTGTGTCGAATTAGACGACACCAGACGTAATTGATGTCGTACATATACAATGGCTTCATTCCTTCGCGTTATTTGACCGGCACAGTCGTCGGAGAGATTTTCTGGGCGAAACCATAACAAACGCGCGGAACATTGAGTTTCCAATGGGGCTATTGTGGAGCAATTTTCAAGGTCTTGTTTATTATCGGTGTGCCGTCTCATATTGGAGGTTCGACCCACGAGCCTATACGTCTATACGACCCGGGTCATTTTATTTCTCCCCGAGACGAGAGAGAGAGAGAGAGACAAGCGGTTGTAAACGGTCCACTCGCTAAGTGCTCTTGCCTTTCAAACTTAAAAACGTTTTACAGTCCCTGGTCACCTCGGCCGGGGTCTGGAAAACCGGCACCAACTCAGCTTTGCCAGCGAGACGATTTCCAGTCGGTTCCAGACCCCTGATTGGTTTTCAGATGTTATGTTCCGGTTATAAAAGCCCTGCAGCTCTTTTACGTCACGCATATAGCCGTGGCGGCCAGTGTCGTAAAAAATTCAAAAATAAAAGTCCGAACTTCTTGGCCCTGTTTATAGATATTCTAGCTAGAAGGGATTCTTCTCCAGTGATTCTTAAATGTATATACAGAAAGGCGATTGGAGGATTTTTCCGAATCGAGAAATTTGAAGTTTGTTTAGTTTAGTGAAATTACCGTGTGAAGCTGCTGAATTGTACGCTGAGTGCATCTGAGCTGCTGCCTGATGAACCTGCTGGTAGTAGCGGGCTCTGGAATTGCTGGATGTATCAAGGGCCGGGAAAAACATGTCCACTTCCTCGGACGAGTTGTTGGTCAGCAGGCTGGAACCGGCGTTGTCCAGCGCCGTAGCCTGGTGAGCACTGCGACTCAGCTCGTACCACGGTCTCTGGTCTGCTACGTTCATTTCCATTGTCAGGTGTTCTTCGCCCCACAAAATAAAAGCAAAAAAATGTCACTTAACTTTCAATTTCAAAATAATTCCACTTTGGGCCAATGTTTCATCACTTCTGCAGAGAAAAATTCAGAGTTTCTGTATCGCTGTACAATTATTATTTTTTAAGAATCGATTCTTAAGTTATATGTTTTCAACGAGCACTGGCCACCGACACAATTCAGTCACTTTTGTATGTTGAAAGAGTTATCTTCGGTGTTAACAAGTGCAGTTAAGGAAACGAGTTTGATAATCGATAGTTTAAGACGACACGACACTCGTCTTGTGCGTAGCGCTTCAGAGCAATCAAGCAACTAACGGAGGGAGGCCACTAATCCCGCAGGACAAGGGCTCTCAGCGCGTGCTCTTTTTTGGGACCCTGGCCCCGCCCCCCTCGTCAAAAGCCCCGCCCCTTACGTAGAGCCCCTGCCGTTCGGTCCATTGTGACGCTAGCCAACTGCTGCTACCTGGAGGCGGGGCTTGTTATCGGCTGCAGCCAATCGGGTGTCGTCTCTCCGACCCATGTGTGTTGACGTGAGTAGTTTAGTCGATCGCCTCTGGTCATGTGAACGATAAGCAGGCCCATTGAATATGCATTGGGAATTGAAGGAGCTCCGCAGTAGCCGCCGTCTCAGCTATAAAAGAAGCACATAATTTAATTCAATCGATTGTATTCATACATCGTGGAAAGATGGAAATAATCGAATCAATTTAATGGAGTTCAGTTAAAGATTAAACAGAAAGTTAGTATTAAGAATTTTCTTCTGGTCAATAACGATCCTATGGAAAATCGAAAACCAAAACTGGTATCAAGGAATCATAAGATTAGATTAATATGATGAAAGGTATTAAAATTAAGAGCAGGCACCTCAACAACATGTTCTTTAAGTTGGATCAACTAATTGGAATCAATTTGTATTTTAAAAAAATAAGATAATACCTTGTTAGGGTTCCATTCATTCATTCCACTTTAAGTTAAAATGCTGGAAAGATTACTTTAAATTTACCCTCATTCAATTAAACCACGAAAGTAATATTATAAAATATAACATGAAATTACCTAGTAAAAATTTCATATTCTACAACAACTTGGAAACAAGCGTGAATTAACACGCTTAAAAATTTTTTTAAGCAAAGTTTTTCCCCCTTGACTATATACCCATGACTATCAGTATAACCGGATTTCAGAAAAGACAATCTAAAAAATAAACAATCCCCATCTTAATCTGTTCCCGAGCTTTCCGAACGTATAAAACCTAATCACTGGAAAAGACTATAAAGCAATAGAATCTAATTCACTAAAAAGCGGTCAAAACCTAAACTTTCATAATTCAGCTCTCCTGTAAGTATCTCAGTCAGTAGATCAAAGAAGCTGCGAAAGGTTTATATACGCGTCTTTAGCTTTGTGTGTGTGTGCGTTGTAGTCGGTCCCATCTCAGGTGGTAAACGTGTCTGGAATTTCATGTCCAATTGGCTAATGGCCTCCAAAAAGCTCGAAGAGTCAAGAAGAAAAGGAGATGCGGGGAGGGGGGAAGCTTCTCCATTCTAAACGGCAGTGCGAGCCAAAGAAGTCAAAACAGCGCTGGCAACGTCAGGCAATTCAGTCACGTCTATTAAACGCGCCGCAGTTTTGGGTCCCGGGTCGATAGCATCTTTTCCCATCGTCGAAATGATCCGGAAGCTCGTGATTGAGCAGCTTAACTCTTGGAAATTCCCTCGTGTCCGGACTTGAACCCGCCGTCCTGAGTCATCGTTGCACTGAAACACGAATCAATAGAATTGAATTACAATTGAGTTTACCAAAAACCGAAAAATAAAAGATACAGAGACAGACAGATGGGTAGTGTTTAGGTCGGTAGGTAAATGGATAGATAGATATAGATATATACGCAGAGATGGACAGATGACAGATGCATGGATACCTAGACAGAAAGATTGAGAGATAGATATAAGATAGATTGACAGATAGATAGATGAATTTAGATAAAAGATCGACAGATAGCTAGATGGATGGATAGATATAGATAGACATGTAGATCGACAGATAGAGATGCCAACTAGGTAGATAGATAGATAGATAGATAGATACATAGATAGACAGACAGACAGACAGACAGACAGACAGACAGACAGACAGACAGACAGACAGACAGATAGATAGACAGATAGGTAGATAGATAGATAGAGATGGACAGATATATAGATAGATGGATAGATAGACATTTAGACAGAGATAGAAAGATGATAGATAAATAGATGCCAAGACAGATAGATGGGTAGCAGATAAATAGGTAGATGGATGGATAGATGTAGATAGACATGTAGATCGACAGATAGAGATGCCTAGGTAGATAGATAGAGCTAGACAGACAGATAGACAGATAGATAGATGGATAGATAGATAGACAGATAGAGATGGACAGATATATAGATAGATGGATATAGACATACAGACAGAGATAGATACACAGATAGATACATAGATACCAAGACAGATGGATGAGTAGCTAGATAGACAGTTAGACAGATAGATAAATAAAATAAATAGCTAATTTGCTATAAACTTTACAGATATTGATACCACTAAGAAAGAATGCGTATTAACACTGGCGTGAGTCTAAACCGTACAGTTTGCCTGCTTGGTTTTGAGCCCCGAGGGGTCACGGTGGCTTCTAATTGGCCACCAGAAAACTGGCTGCTAAACGTGACAGTCGATTCTTCATCGGTCCGACATTTACAAGACCATGTATTAAATCCTCATCCTTACGGAAGGATAATCAATTCTATAACGTGAAGCTGCTGGTCCGCTCTTTACTACCACCATATCTTTATAAAAAAATTCCTCTTTAAAATACCCTATATCCAAGTTAATTCGAATTTCACATACATATTAACTTCAACTACATTTAAACTATTCATCTTACTTGCTTTTTTATTCATTTTTCATTCATAACTTTTCCCGATATTATAACACAGGTTAGTTTTCAAGATAAAATGATAATACTCGGCAGTGAATTTGAATCTAACTTAATTGACATTTCAGTTATTAATTTCGTATTCGTATTTCCATTCACTAATTCACTTGTCATTCATAAACTATTTGTACTGCTGGATACCTCGTAGGGATGTCATACGATTCAAAGTCGACTCGACTCGGACGTTCGCGGTGAACGACTCGACTCGACTAAGGGATTTTGCAAGTCGACTCGATCGACTTGGGGTCTAACCGAATATGTAGCCGACTCGACTCGACTTTGATCCGATTCAGGCCCACATATCATCGACTATGAACTCGACTGGACTCGACTCGGGGCCAAGTCGAGTCGAGTCGAGTCGTTGACATCACTAATACCTCAGCCAATGAGAAATGGTCTGCCTTGTCTCTCTATCAATCTCTCTCTCTCTCTCTCTCTTCCATTCATTTTCCTCTCCTTTTGAGGTGGTTTCTGGGGGAAAGAGAAAAACGAAAAGGAAAAGGAAATGACAGCCAACTTTTGGGCTGGAAAAGGGAAAAGGTGGCCGACTGTGGTTCCATGTAGCAGATCCAGGTGATGGAGAGTGCTAAAGCTCGAAAAGATAGCGACCATCAGATAAGATAAAAGAGCGCTTGCTGATGGACAATTCCGTCCCTTCCACACAACCATTTTCATAAATATTTCCCCATGCTTGCAGCCTTCTGGGCGTCCCCCCCTTGTATATGCATGCACCTGGGATTCTGTTACAACCATTTAACTATATTATTTATCATATCAATTAAAATATTCAAAACTCAGGTCAGTTAGAGTACACACACACACATGTGTGTGTGACCCTGAATACCTTCACTTCAATGTTGCTTCATTTGTTTATGGCGCGCAGTTCGTTTCTCCAGCAGAACGGGGTTATGGGAAAGTAGCGCCCGCGCGAGGGGGGGAATATATACACGGCCAGGTTTTTTCGATGAAACTGATATCGAAAGAGACAAAACCATTTCCCTTTGTCTCCAAAACTTCCCCCCACTATTTACGATGCCTTGCGACGAACCTATAAAAAGAGAAAAAAGAAAGAAAAACGCGTTAATATTTATTTCCAACATTACGCCAAATGTGGTTTTATTTCTCAAAACAAAAGGTCCAGTCCTCTGTTTTCACTTAAAACAAAAAACAACAAAAGAGGATATTTCTATCACAAAATAACTGAACTTGGAAGTGGAATAGAAAGTATAGCAAAAATGACAAGGTTTGTGCAAGTTGGATATGATCCTGTTATTGAAGGTAAAACGACTAAAAACAAGTTTGCCTTGTGCTTTTGGAAGACATATATAACAACAAAAAAAGGCCCTGAGCTCGTTAGTACAACTATTTTGGTAATTATTATTACACCGACCTCCCCCCTGCACATGAGGTTGTTTTTTTGTGTATCAGCAATTTTCTGCTGGTTCCGCGTGCTCGTCGAGGAGGGCAGAATGTGCTCTATCTCTTTGGAGAATCGTCCCAGGAACAATTAATGGCCTCTCTCGGATGAAGTGCCTGACGAGAAGCCAAATCCTGCAAAATCAACAGAGAAATTAATTATTTTCAGATCAATAAAGTCTCCTTTAAAAAAATTATCCTGTAAATTATGTCATTTTATTGGAAAACAATTTCAATAAATCTTCAGGATATATTACTCGGGAAGGACGCTACTGCGTTACCGAAAGTTTGCGTTTCACCCTCCCGCACTTGGTATCGAGTCGAGTCTAACGCTGAAAGAAGGCTCAGACATTTGTGTTTGAAATCATACGAACTTACTGAAAGAGCGTTCAGCCCCATTCTGACGTGTTTTTCACCGATCTGCAGGTTTGGGTACGAGGAGGCGGAAAGCTGAGAAATCGCAACTTCGCTGTCATAGTTAAGTTACGGCGTATCTGAAAGGTAAACAAAATCCTAGTTATTTGAACGTTTCTAGAATTTACGATTCTTCAGCAAGTGAGTTTGAAAAGTCAGCACTTTTGAAACTGATTCGAGGACTGACAATATATACTGACATACTGACCAGTATACATTCTACTTACACTGATGAATTTAGTCGAACTATCTATTCCGAGTAACTTAAAGTAGGTTGATTCAAATAAAGAATCAAAAGCTTTTCAGTTGTTTGAAAGGTTTAGACTGACCTTTTCAAAAACCACGTGAAACGCATCCGAAAACGACGTTCTCGATATTTTGTTTACATCGAGAACTCCACGCGACGTTGCCGTATCTTAATTTAGTCTTATTAGTAAATCTTAAATTAATCTTAAACGCCTGTGCTTGAATTATTTTTCCTCGTGAAAGCTTGAATGAATTCTTTATGAAGATGAATAAACATCAAAGGGTTTTACAGTATTTATATCATTTCCAGTTGCGGATTATTTATCCATCAAGGCAGTTGTTATGTCCTCTTCGGCTTGGTGCGATTTTATCTCGACTTGTGTGTATATGTGACAATACGGCAGAAACTCGGCAGGTCTCCAGGAATTTACCGATAACCCGCTGACCTTTAACTTGGTCGCCATTTTGAGAGCACCGGTCGCATAATGCGCCTGTAGCAGACGCTTCTCTCGCTCTCTCGCCGCACAAAAGCAACAAAAAAGAACGAGATCCCGATAGTAAAAAACCCCGTGGAGAGACAGATGAATAAAAAAAGATGTTTATTATTGAAAAACAGCTGCACCGTAGAGTGTATTCCCATTGTCGCCGCTTGTTTGATTTGGATCTCACCCAGCGTTGCCAGATTGTCTGCGCACACTTTTGATACTTAACATAGACTTTGGATTCAAAACACAAAACTATAGTCGTTTTATCGTTTCTGTTTCATCATTTAGTATAATTACTAGTTCAAATTTTATGCAATTATCTTACATTAGCGACGTACTGAGAGTCTTGGATCTTGCCCAGCGTTGCCAGATTATCTATGCGCACTCTCTTAATTCGTTCCGTATGTACAACCGTTTATCTTTTCTATTTCATCATTTATTGATGTTGTAAGCATACTTGCTTCAAAGTTTATGCAGTTATCTTGAATTGAACTACACATGGGACTGGTATCGACATACTGGCAGTTGACAGGCCGGTCAAAGGTCGGGTCACCACAGGGTCAGCCAAGGTCAGAGGTCACAGTCTTGCGGTTTGGCGACAAGTGGCAACTTTGTTTTTGTGCCTCTTTTCGAACCGGCAACAGTTGATGCCTATCTGCGTTTTTCGCTTGTTGTTTTCGTTTCGTTTTTCTCGGTGACATTGATACTTTTTCCTGCTCTTCTAGGCTTCGGCGCCATTTTGAAATGCCCAATTAAAAAATATTCCCAAAAGACAGATAGATAGATAGATAGCACAAGGAGGGTAAAGAAGGGTGGAACGACGTTTCATCGAAAAGACCAAAGTGCAGTTCTTCCATCTCCCATAAGAGAGATCACCACAAGCAATCTCTTTGCGCGGCTAATTAACTTAATTAGAAAAGACGGTCTGTGTGGTGTGGATTATACCTTTCAGCTGGTTATCTTTTGGTTGAATTTTTTCCATTTTTTTTTCTCGTGGCTGTTCGAGACTTGGATGCACTTTTCAAGAGGCCCCCCCTTCTTTTGGTTTTTCAGATAATATCGCACACAAACTGGTGCTGCTGCATATGTGTATGCATCAGAGCAAGCAATCAGCGAACCTTACTGAGGACAAAAAATAACCTTTTACTGACTCTGGGGGGAAAAAAACAAACGTGACTACTTTAAATGTCAATACATTTACTTTATGGAGAACCGCCCTAGTTTTCGGGCAGTGTAATCCTCATCGGTCGATATTTAACGTGACTTCAACTAGGACTAAAAATATAGAAAATAGTAATTTCTCTTTACAAAATATTTTAATTGGAAAACCACCCTAGTTTTCGGGCAGTGTAACCCTCTTCGGCCGATATGTTCAACTTCGGAAGAAGTCAAAATTAAAAGGGGGAAACAAAAAGACAAATTGTCATCCTGAATTAGCGTCAAATCAGATCAACTGAGTTGAGTAAAAACATATATCGTCCCCATGGGACGTGACTCTAGAAAAGGAGAACTTGATCCGCGGTGTTTAGCTACCGCAGAGCCCCGAGTTCGATTTTCATGTCAGCGATATAATTGAGAGAGACACATCAGTTAGTGTTGACAATATGCTGATATCTTTAAAATCATTCTCTTGAATAAATTAAAAGTAACAGTCGTTTAGGTGTTATGAGTACATGTGTTGTTTAAGATAAATATAATCAAGTTAAAAAAATGTCTTGTTTACAAGTTACATAAACGGTAACAAAGGAAAAGTTTGTTATTAATTATGGTGCTAAATATTTAACCCTATAATGAAACAGCGCGACTGTCCAAATGACAGTGCGTCTATTATATAGTAAATGTTAATACTAAATAAAGAAATATGTAATCTTTTTTCAACAGACAGATCAACAGAGAGATTGACAGATATATAGATAAATTGATAGAGAGATAGACATATAGATAGACAGACAGCCAGATAGATAGATAGATAGATAGATAGATAGATAGATAGATAGATAGATAGATAGGTAGATAGGTAGATCGATAGGTAAATAGACAGATAGATAGACAAATAGTTTTAGGTAGACACAAACATGATACATATAACATGAATAGATACATGCATACGCACGCGCACATACATAGATCGACATACTTAGACAGATGGCTAAAATCTTAAACCTAATAACGTATACATATTTAATAATTATAATTGAAAACCACTTAAATAATGAATAATCCACGAAATCAAAAACGTCATCATACTTTTCGGGATAACTGTGTTTATGCATCACATGTCAAGGGATATTCAACCCAGCGCGGTTGTTGCTTCTGTCAATACTGGGAACTTTTTGAAGCACATGTTTGTTATTTGGGGTTGGTGATGGGGAGGGATGAGAAGGGATCGTTGGCAGCGATTTGAGGGGCTAATGGGGTTTTCTTATCAGACGAGCGCCGGTCGGTGGTGGTTTGACTTTTCTTTTATCGCCCGCTTGCCTCATTGCGTCGACTTATTCGACGTGAAAGAGAGAGCCAACCAAACTCACCCTCTACGACACCCTTCATAATCTCAGTGACACCCACACACATCAAAACTGTTCCAGTCAGTCATCGGTCTGACAATACTTTGCTCGAACCCTGTATCCACATAATATCAATCTAATGCCAAATACCAGAGTTATATATTACTATAAGGATACATTTAATGACAATATTACTAAACGATCATAATATAATTTTGACATACCTCTATAACGATATCAATTTTATCAAGAAATCTTGTACTCATATCAAAGTACTTAATTAGCAGGACAGTGCTGAAAACCAGCAGGTCGAGAAACTGCTAACCGTCTGCCTGCTGAATTTGAGCGACTATCAGCAGTTCCAGCAGTTCCTACCTCCGCATAAGCAATCCGTAAGAAAACGCGACATCCTGAAACGAGCTGCGCAATGAAACAAGTTGCAGATACATCAAATCTAACTCGAGCAGTTCATCGCGATAAACCCACACATACACATCAACAAGTAGGGGAAAAAATCATATCGAAAAAAACGTACCCCGAGTGAACATATTTGGTCCGTTCGGTGGAAAACTGCGCAATAACAAATACGATAATAAACACCAAGCGTCCAAATAATTCCAGTTTGATAAGAATCGCCAAATGAAGTCTTTCCACTCATGGACGCGACCTCAAGAATATCGACAAATACTTCAGATGAACTGGATAAGAAAACAAGATTAATTTCCAAACTGCGAACTTGTTATATATTTGACATTTTTTTCTTTGGGAGAAACAAAACCAGAAATAAAAATTGAACAGGGATATGAAGGGGAAAATATTTCGAAAAGGGCGATGTTAATCGCCAAGAAACCTGCTTGCTGATGGAGACACATTTTCCAGCGGATAACAAATTAGTGCAACTTTCCCATCAAGGCAGTTAGGGACCGTTTGAAACAAATATTTTTCAACAAGATTATCTTGTTTTTAAAAAAAATTCAACATCTTCAGATAAAATAAAAAGAAAAAGAGAAAACGCCTTTTTCTACATCGGCATTCCAACGGGTATTTCGCCATTTAGGATGAAATCGGTCCCCATCAAACCTAAAAATACATCTTACTCTATCTCATATACTTAATGTATTTAAGAATTAAAGTTACAGTTGACTGTTTCAGAGGAAAATGCAGATGACGAGGACAAATATCCTGGCGAGATAAGTTGATTTGACCGGCTTGGCAAGTCAAATGGCACTCGGCTGCTCGACTGGAACAAACGAAGGCAGAAAAAACCGTTGGAGATAATCGCATTCGCCTTGAAATTGCCATATAGGTATTCGAAAAGAAGCAGATTTTGCTTATCATCACGCAAACGAAGAACAAGTTTTCTGATCCGTGCTGGTTTGGGGATGAAAGACGCACGGAACCAGGGCATGCAGATTAGGAAAACCTGCAGAGATGAGAGGAAAAAAACAGGGCCTTGCCGATTCCTTACACTGCATCAGTTTGGCTCTCTCCGATTTGACCAAATATAGTCGACATGACTAACCCAACCAATCCTGAAATATGATCAACTCAAACGATTGTCGTTAAGTGGAAATAAGCTGTGATATACAGGTAATTGTACAGTTATGTTACAATCGATCAGTAGATAGTTAGTCTCCCTCTGACTTGACCTCAAGTAGTTGACATGATGACTATAACCCAACCAATCCTGAGTATGATTAACTTAACCAACTGTTGTTAACTGAAAATAAGCTGTGATATACAGGCAACTACAGTGACGTTTCAAATCGATACTGATCGGTGCAGGTCGATAGATAATTTGATAACCATACCAACTATTCGAGTACTTCAGAAGTTTCGACAAAACATCAACATATAGGTTGATTATCTCATATAGCATAAAACACACAGCAGTATATGTATATTAGCAATACCCATACAATGTTATAGAGATACGAGATTTACGAAAGGTGAGATTCAAGTGTATCTAACAAAGTTAACTAACATACAACAGTTTAATCCTGAGAACATAACATGATCATTACCAGGAGCACTAGAATTCTAGTTCATTGATGCAATCTACATAAAAGTATGTACACTTTTTGATTTTATACACGTCCGTTGTAATAATCTCCCCCGTTCTCTAGTTCCTTGCCAGGGTTAATAGAGGCTGAAAATTCGATCAAGGCAGTCGCGTGTCCCATTGCCCTTATCGCACCTCGACTTCTGGTCACGTGACTCTTAATACAGCTTCACGGCCGAGACTGTTTACCCTCCCCTATGCATTTCCATCTGATATGGTGTCATCCAATCAATGAAACATAACTATTCCGGTGGGATTATAGGCCACGCCACTTGCGTTGCTAAGATGGGTAACTTATCAAATAGTCTTTCATTTCAATGTGATCATCTGACGGTTAGTCAACGTGACTCAGATCAAGCACAATGTCAAACATCCTACTCCTGATTAAGTGTGATGGCGTCATCGTATAGCAACGCCCTACCCCCGCGTTTTAACCGTCTGCAACATGCTGAATATGCAAAACTGTGGTATTTTGAACAAGAACTTGATTGTGTGGACCCAGATCAGAATGTTTCAGTGATTCAGTATCGAGTTCAGTATTAACAATTGCTCCTAGTAAGGAATCTTGGACGATACTAGCGAACCACTAATTACGAGAGGTTAACGCACGTCTTAATGAGGCAATTAAAGATGTGCGAAATCCGAGTTTTTTACTTTGGTCCAGTTTCAAAATGTTAAGAGCCGCCCATAGGCTGAAAATCTAGTAAAACTCGAGCTTAAGTCCAACAACATTGTTAGGATAATGAAATTGCAATATCTTGTGATAGCAAGCAACCATTGGACCCATAATTGATAATGCCGGCATATCCAGCACTACATTACTGAAGATTTAATTCAATCGTGGTTAAAGGGAAATGTATGTCCAAATCTTGTGTATTTCAATCGATAATCAGGTGAAATTATACAAAATCAAACGCTCAGTTCGCTTAGTTTCTTGCTCAGGATCGACGCACCCTTATTACTTTGCTTAGAAATGAACTTTCCTAAAGATTTCAGTTTCTCTGCAACTTTACTGGTTATTTCATTCACGCCAGTTTCCACCATATTGACAAACAGAAAAGCCCCTCGATTACACGAGACCCACTGTTTGATCGTGTCGGGCTCCAGGCCTTCCAACATGTATGAGCTGAAATACGGCCCGTTCTCCCTGTCCTTGTCGTGCTGAATGAGTTTCTTCAAGACCATGTGGACAGCGGAATGTTCGGCCCAGCTGTTAATGTCTTCACCTTGGTCCTTGAACGAACTCTTTGTCTCTTCGTCAATCTCTCCGCAGACTACCGAGCAAACGGCTTTCCACGCAGTGTCGAGTTCCTCGCCGGTGCAGAGTTTCAGAACTGCAGCCAAGAGCAGAACGTTGCGGTTGTCCTTCAACCACGCTGTGGGTTCGGCTGATACCGAGGAGAGGAGCATTGGTGAAGCGGCTTCCAGAAGTTCCTTGCGTCGGAGTTCGGCATCTTTCTTACTGTGGGCGTTTCCATCGCCCTGCTTCAGGATCTCGAGCACCTGCGGGTGTGTGTACGTCGTGTTGCGGCCCGCTATGAGATAGAAGATAACCTTGCGGCCCTGCTCGTGGAATGCGATATTGTTCAGATTTGCCCCGATTTCATTCAGAATGACTTTAGCCAGAAACTTGGTATCGTCCATCGAGTCAAAGAGTGCCAGCAGCACCATGTGACCGTGCTCTTCCTGGCAAATCTTGGTAACATTCGACTTGAAGGATTTCGCGATGGCTTTGCGGTCCTTTGGTGTGCCGTGCCAGATGCAGAGCATGCCGACGCGTGCGCCATCTCTGGTATGAAGCATGTGAATGATGCCTTCACGCAGATTCTGTATGGTGTCGACACGTTCCTGTTCCCCGCAGTGGGTGAGGTACTCGCTGAGCAGTCGGTGCAGCAGGCTGTGGTTGAAGACTCCCTTATCGATAATAGGTTGGATGGCTTCACTCATGTACTGAAGAAATGTGTCCTTTTTCTGTGGGTACTTCTGAAGGGCTGCATCCAATGTTATGATCCCTTCGTCCTTGAACAGCTTAAACTCCGGCCCGTAAAACTCCTGACTCAGCTTTGCACGCTGCACTGCGTTTGCCCAGTCGTTGTAAGCTGTTTCGACGACCTTTGAGGCAATCTACAAGCAAAGAATGGTGTCAAATGGTTCAAGTGATGTTACTTTACGTCACAATTACCTTGTGCTTCATCAAATCGACAACTTTTCCACAGAGGGAGTTAATGATAAAGTCCCGCTGCTCCTTCGTTCCCTGCCGAAGTACCTTCAGAACGTAGAAATGGGCGTAGAGAGATTTGGAGATTTCCAGAATGCTGT
The DNA here is from genome assembly GCA_022114935.1 of Leptestheria dahalacensis. Lineage (NCBI taxonomy): Eukaryota > Metazoa > Arthropoda > Branchiopoda > Diplostraca > Leptestheriidae > Leptestheria > Leptestheria dahalacensis. The sequence continues at coordinate 4,337 of JAIQCU010000546.1, read as the reverse complement.
CCTTCAGTTCGTCAAAGATTCCTTGCTTAATGACAGTGGCCGAAGTTCCGAAGAGGCATTCGATGACACGTGCAGTGTCGTGAGCAAAAATCAACTGTCAACGGAAAATTATTAGTATCGAGTGACTTTGATATACGTGCTACTAACAAATACCTCTTTTAGATGTCCTTTAACAAGTGAGTAGAGCTCAGAGCTTAGCTGCAGCTGTTTGTCCTCGGGAAGGTTCTCCTTGCGCAGTTCCTCCCAGAGCTTCTTCGCCTTGACCGACAGCTCGTAACGAGTAGTCTGTTCTCGCTTCTTGCGTTCCGTCTTCAAGTCCTGATGCTTCTGTTTGAGTTCCTTCCAGTCGGGTTTCTTGTTTGGACTCTCCCCGACTGCGGGACCGCCGGCCTTGCGTTTGAAGGGGCCTTTCCCGTTAGCCGCACCTTTCTGAAAGCTGGGTTTGCCTTTCTTGGCAAAACCATCCTTGCTTCCGCTGTTAGCTTCTTTCTTGCCAGTAGGTTTCTTGGCAGTCTTCTTCGCAAGTTTTGGAGTTCCAAAACCGGGAACCTGATTCTCTGCCGAGCTGTCGTCCTTCTTCGTCTTGGGCTTCTTTTTGAACATGGAACCTATCTTTCCATTTTTGTCGTCCTCTTGCTGTTTGGCCTGACTCTTCACGTGCTTCTTGGCTTTAAAATGTGAAATGATAGTGTTTTCGTTTTTTGTGAAGTCCTCGGTTGATTCTGCGGCAACCTGGGGCTTTTTGGGCTTTGCTTCCTTTGCTACCTTTACCATTTTTGTTGAAAAAGCAAGCTAGTTTATGTATCTATACAAGCTAGCAAGCCGCACTGTGCTAAGTAGAATGTTGCACACGTGTTTCTTAACTTCGTCTGCAGCTCTCAACGGTTTTCCAAACATGGTTCGCACATAGACCGCCAGGTGGCACAGATGGCGCTTTTGGAGTTGAGAACAATAATTTGATTATACTATCTCTATTAAGAGCATATTTTCTATGTTGAAGTATCAAAATTTCAAAAATTGTCGATATCGTTTAGAATTGGTTTGATAAAAACTAACCAGTAATTTTCCATATACTTCCTGCTTCGGCCAGTCGGGGGCGCACGCGTCCGTTCTTTTGAAAAATGGCGCTCTTGAAAGTTGAAGATCAGATTTTATTGGAAATACATATTTCACATCGACGTATCATGTCTCTAAACAAACCCATTCATTGACATTACACTGTGTAGTACACAAATTACCTGTTCAAATTGGGTTCTATAAAAACTAACTTAAAAGTTTTTAAATAAGCATGTTAGGAGTTACACAAGTACAGATTTTCGTCACAGACAACGCGTATCCGTCACTTAAAAAATGCTTTATTCAATCAGTTAATCTCCGGGTGTTACACATGGAATGCAAGAAATCTCATTGGAACCAAAAACAAAGAAAGAAAAGAACATAAAAACTTTAGGTCAGCTGATATAATTCCTACTTAAGGCAATAAATCCTGATGGTTCTGCAATCCTCGAGGTACAGTTGAGTGTTTCAGTAAGATTAGCTTCGTTCCAAGAAGAGAGTCGTCGTCAGCATGGGCGATTAGGGGAAAAAGATAAACTAAAAGGATCTACATTGTTTCTTTCTGTTTATCCAACTGCCGTAAAGCTCGGACAACGCGTAGAACCTCGTCCACAGAGCGAGCCACCGGCAAATCGTGCAGGATCACTTGACGGAGATACTGTCTGTCATCGATTACAAACAATCCACGAAGTGGCAGGCCTTCATCTTCCTTGTATACACCGTACGCCTATTCGATACACAAGAAACAGATAGAACATGATGGAATCAGTTAACTTTGTTCAATTGAACCATACTTTCGCAATAGTAGCAGCTTTATCTGCAAGTAACGCTATGTTTAAAGGTCCTAGCCCTCCCTGCTTGCGCGGAGTGTTCACCCAAGCTAGATGACTGAAATGGCTGTCCGTTGAGCAGGCGATCACTTCGCAGCCAGTGTCGCGGAAATCATCAGCTCGGTCCGAAAAGGCAACTAACTCAGTCGGGCAAGCGAAATTACTAAAATACAAACTAATTATTAGTTTAGTCCGTAGTTATTCCAAGTGCAACAAGCGACTTACAAATCCAACGGGTAAAAGAAAAGAACGACATATTGGCCCTTGAAATGGTCGAGTGAAAGCTCCTGGAACTTGCCGTCGATGACTGCAGTACCTCGGAACTGAGGTGCCGGTCTCTGCAACTGGGGAACAGATATCTTGTTGACGGTTCTGCACATAACCTGAGTTAAAAATAAGTCGGGGGGTTAATATAGCGCTCACGAGTTATGACGTCAGTCACGTGACCTTTTCCTTCAGGCTCTATAAGCTTCAAACATACACATAAATCGATTTTCACAGAGAATCTACTATTTCGCCCTTTAAAGCCATGAACTCAGTGGCTTTCTGGGTATGTCTAAACCCATCGCCACCTCTCCGTACTAATTTCAGTAGGTGGATTACGACGAAAATGTACATTGTTTTGCATGGAAAACACACGATCAGCTGATTGCCAGACCGCCAAGATGGCGGACACTTCCTAATGTGTGGGCTCTATAAACCTACTTCGACAACAACAACAGAAATCGACATTTTCATTTGCGCAATACATACTTATCACATATAATGTTAATTATAACATATAGTTTCGTAATATTTAGGTAGGTTGTTCTCAGTCTTTTCATGGTAGAACTTTTGTTACACTTCGTTTCACATACTCGCCGCTAGATGGCGTTATTCCGGAGTTAAGAGATTCGCAATGAAACCCATTTTCAACTTAATGTCTTTCCCTTTCACAAGGTCAACTAAACTCTTTTTCTGGTAAAGTTCTAGTTGTTTTACTTAGAACCAGATGTACAGTAGCGGATTATCAAACTGATGCGATATGGCTTAGATAGAGGAATTGAAGCAACTATGTTAATGATGATGTTAATCTAGGATTGCTGAAAAGGTAATCCGACTACCTCGCTTTGAAGACTGAGCAGCGAAGTCAGGCACTTTTTCAAGTCGTCAAGTTTCAGTTTTCCTGCGGCATCGGCCAGAGTTGATTCGGGCGAGATTTGAAGTTGCTCGTCGATTTCCGCAATAAATTTGGCAACACTGTCGCAGGCGCTGTCATCAGCGGAAGTTGTGTGCACGGGTTGCCGGAGAAGCCCGGAGGTAGGTGACTCGGTACAAGGATGAATAGCAGGAGGCGTCGACTGAATCTCGGGACTAGATAGCCTTGCGTGACTAGCCAACACATCATTCATGGCACGGCGATTCAAATTGAGCGGCTCCTGTTTGATTGGTGCGTGACTCTTGATGTCCAGGTCAGGCGACAAGCGAGCTTCTTTCTTTTTCGACTCCTGAGAAACCTGAGCCAGCATATGCAGGTTATCTTCCGAGGTATCGTTCACCGGGACGGCTCGGTCAGGGTTCGAGCGCTTGCGCGGTCTCCTCCCGGGAGGCCGGCACTGCGACACCGCAGTCGGCGCATTGCTATCTCCGCTACCTTGTCCTTCTTCAGTAGCAGCCTTCTTCATAGCCAAGTCCAGGGCGATATCCCCGATCTTATTGACCGTCTTGGGTTGCGAGGATCGTGATGAAGGTATGGCCGGAGGGAGCTTGGCTACCGGAGCGGTGGCCGCGAATAAATCAGCGAAAGGGTTGATACCGGCCTGCGTGAAAGGCGAGGCAGCCATCAAGTTGGACAGCGACAGGGCAGCCGAGTTGTGCAGATCGACAAGACTCTTTTCAGCGGCCCACAATGTCAGGCTGATGGGCACTGATCCGCGCCGATTGTTACGGGACCCATTGGCGGGAGACGGGAGCCGAGAGTTGCGGATGTCGGAGCCTGAGTGCCACATGGCCTGCGGCGAAACAGCTGCCTTGTCCCTCTCTTTAGAGCGGGAGTCGTTTTTCTGCGAGTTGGGGGGTTGCTGCCCCTTGGCCTGGGCTAAAGCCATAGTGTGGGCGCAAGCATGGCGTCGTAGACCCCCTGTTCCGTCACGGGGGGTGTAATGGACCGGTTTGAAGCAGCCGTTGCATACGGCGTAGGGTAAAATCCGACCGTCGACACGAACGCGTTTGAACCAACGCCATGCTTCCGATTTACCAGCATCGAAACAGACCAATTCCAAGCGGGGAGACTTGTCCCGAATCATGTCGATGATCTCCTGTTTGTCGACATTCATTTTCCCGTTGTTGTTATTCGCGTTCTCAACTTGGCAAACTTGTCAACTTTTGGCGTTAAAATCTCACTCAGACTTTGACCAACCACACCGCACGCATGGGAGATAAAGACAACCAAGGTCAAACAAGGTCACAAAG